>VXCM01010155.1:0-14361 GCA_014773175.1 Lucifuga dentata | reverse complement strand
GGAGTTCCTGGGTGCTCATCCATATGTTAATGTGAATGTGTATTGTGTCTGTGAAGGGGGACAGTTTGGTGTCTGTGAAGGGGGAAGGTGATGTATGCGTGGTTTCAGCAGGCCTCCCATGCAGATGCAGTCTGAAAACTGATTATTTCATCCCAGAAAAACATAATCATATATTTATCAAANCCTCCATGCAGATGCAGTCTGAAAACTGATTATTTCATCCCAGAAAAACATAATCATATATTTATCAAACTGCAGTTGTTCCAGTAATGCTACACTGTCTGTTCCCCAAATAAGTGGGGGGTTGGGTTTTCCTCTCTCCTCTGAGTCACTTCTTTAATTAACTGGGCTCTGGCAACTTCAATATCAGCAGGAAATTGTTGTCAAATATATTCTGTCTTTTCCCCATAATTCCTGTCCTCATCATTCACCATTTGGGTCTCCACTTTTAGGGCTTTAGTTCTATCTTTTTCCTCATAAAAGGTACAATTTGCATACTTATGCTATTGATCACCAAAAATTCCTTCTGTTTCTCCTCCCCCTGGCAGATACCAATACACTTCCTGATAGTAAACAGAAGTGCAAACCACTGTCTCCCACTGATTGGGATTTTCCCATGAATAATCAGTATCTATCCACTTGCCTTCCCAATTAAATAAGGAACATAATGTCTTTGTAATCACCTGATTCTGTTGCCAGTATCTCGCTTGTGAGATTCCACACCATGAGTGGGTGCTCTGAGATTGATTAAAAAGTTCTTTTAAACTTGAATTTAACCCCAACATACACCAATCTCTTATTTGTGAATCCACCAATTCTGCACATTCTTCCTTAGTCCATTCTCCTCTCAAAAATAGGGAATTATTTAAAGGACCAATATTTAATCCTCTGTATTGCATCTCACTCAGCATGTTCTGTCTCCACTTGCCGTGGCTCAGTTTGTCTGCATGACCTTTGACCTTCCCTGTGACCAGGCACTCTTTACATGGGAAACTTTCTCTAACCTGGACTAAGTGCTCCCATGTAACATTTTCTCTTGTCTCTGAAGTAACATTACACACATTCCATTTCACAATTATGGAACATGATTATCCCAACATGATATAATAAAATACTCAATCCTATATTAGGAAAAAAGTAGGCTATGCAGATTGCAATCTTACTTACAGACCTTTGAACTCGTTTTTTCAAAGGATATGAATCAACCTTCTGCTCCTTTGCTCATTGCTCCACTCTCCCTGCCTCTCCTACCTGTTGTAAAGAGGTCATTTTTCTCCTTCCCTCTTCTGAACCTTAAAAACAAAACAATTAATTGCTTCCTTTTGTTTCCTTCCTAAGAGGATGAAACAACACACATATTACTTTTCCTCTCCTGCCCTCTCCTTCTTAAAGGTCATCCTCTTCTTCCTTTTCTCACCTTTTCTGCCTTCCCCCTCATTGTCCTCTTTGTCCTTTCCTTTTCCCTTAAAAATCCTTCGCACCCAACTTTCCTTCTTTTCCTGCACTGCAACCTCAAATCTAAGGGATCGAATCCTTCCTGTCTGACATCCTATAACCTTATACAAAGTGAAGATAGTGGATCTGAAAGGTTTGCTCTCCTTTTGATTTTCACCTAAACACCTAGTCCTGGCATCCACTTTTAATTTCACTCTCTCCATTCTAATCTCTTCTCCTCCACATGGGGCTATGGTCAGCCAGTCATATTCATCCCCTGCAGGGCTTCTTCCCATTGGGACTAAGAAGACTTTCTCTCCTTTCAGCTCCAACATAAGCTTAATCATAGAAGATACAAAAACAGTTATTTTTTCTTCCTTCCAATATGGTAGAATCTTGTCTCGATCTTTGTTTCTTTTTATCTCCACTTTTTCTGCACATTTGTCCGCTCTTTGCCAAGGCCTTCTGTGTTCAGATAGCCTAGGAAATTGTTTATCAATCATTACCTGCAACCTCCCCTTTGGGGCTAAAGTTTCTCGGCTAGTGGTCACAGTAAACTTTCCTACATCTTCATTCTCTTTAACTCCAACTTTTCTCTCACTCTGCTCCTGCAATAAGGCACCTCTGTTAATCTGTAATCCTGAAACCAAATTGGTTCCTTCAACTATCTGTGAGCAAGGAATAAATCCCTCTCGGTTCACACTGCATTCACACTTTCCTTTCCATCCAGGTTTATGATATTTTCTTCCTATTATTATTCTCAATCCCACTGTTTCATCACATTTTTGACACAACACTATCCTACATGAACTGGGGCCCTCTCTCATTTTTTCTTCAGGATTCAACCCCATCTTTCTTAGTTCCTCTCTAGGAATATGTGAATGTGTTGAGGTTTATTTTTTGCTAAACATTCCCAAAACACTCCTACACATTTTTTTTTTTTTCACCACACTTTTCCACACTCTCCTCCACTTTATCCTTCTATTAGGATCATGTAAATTCTGGCCTACAAGAGCTTGCTCTAAGTTATCCCACTGGGTACCTGTAGTAAATGTGAGATATATGTGGAAAGTGAGAATCCTAATCCACTAAGATAAGAGGTAAAGATGGATTTTGTGTTTTATCATTTTATCATATAACTTTTATCCAATATATTAATCTCCGCAGCTTCAGCTATTATATTTTAATACACACACACCCACATGTCACACACATCATTTTACATATCATCATTTTACATAACATCATTAACACTTAATACAGATACATACATATATACATTTAATACATCAGATTGTGGTTTAGTATATTCTGGTTTTGTTTTAATCAACATGTTTTTATATAATATATACTCTTATTGTTTGTATTGGTATTATGCTGGTGTTGTAGAAGGAAGTGCGTAATCAGTCATATCAGGCTAGTCACATTATACTGAGTTGAGATGAGGACATTGACACTGAGTGACAGGTACTTGGGTTTACTTGATGTCAAGTACTTGGAGGGTTTAGAAAGTCCCTATAAACCTGTTAAATGTGGTCAAACCTGTCAAATATGCAAATTTGTGGCTGACCCATCAAAATGTGTCACTGGAGCATCCTGATTGTGGCCAAAACCTGTCAAAATTGTGGGTAAACCTGTTAAATGTGGTAAATGACCAAGTATGGTTAGAAGGAAACCACAATTTGTGAATAAAAAGGGTGAGATTTTGGCAGTAGGGGGAGCTTGGTCTCTGATCTGGCCCATACGCACTTCATTGGTTTCACATCTTTGAACGAGGCTTTTTGCTTTTTGACTTTGATCATTTTTGACTTTTAACTTTTTGATTAATATCCTGAAGAGGACAAACTCTTGCACTTAGGCAAACCTATTTGAAATTTACTTTGGTTTAGTATTAAATCCTGTATAGGACTCCTTTTGTTACTTTTAAATAAATTTATAATTTTTTGATTACAATTCTCTGTTTCTGACTTTTCCATCGGAACACCCGGTGAGTATATTTCACTTTCAATGGGCGAGGGCTGACCAGTCTTGAAGGGTTAGATTAATTTGGTAAATATTACAATCGTCATTTCCAACGTTAAACCACCTAGACCAATGGGAGTCTTGCACTTTCTAAAGACTATAAGGTAACCTAGATGATCACTTAACTGTATAGATTCTGTCTAGTCCAGAACTCAATTTTTCTACCTACGTTAAGGTGTTCTTAGGGCGACCTGAACACCGTGTCTATTGAGTTAGGGATAGAGACGACAGTCAATGTGTCACTAATTCACCATTGGACTTATTTTATGGCACCCAACCGGTGGGACATGAATTGGTTCAATTGATTTGTTATGATTCTATGATCAGGTAAGCCTGTTTGTGAGTCAGTTCGTCATATCACATCTGTGATTCTGATTGTCTGTTGAAGGCATCTGTGATCTGTGATCTGATACAGATCGGATCAGATCTTTTCAGTGGTTCCACATGGCACAGCAGATCGTTCAGACTGGTGGCGCGACCGAGCAGAGCTTGTCAGTGTATCGATCAGGTCGATCAACTGAACCTTTTTGTGTTCCCCTGTCATGATCTGTTCTTTGGTCACTTCCTGTTTTATTTTGTAGTCTTGGTTTTTTGCTGTCTAGTTTGCTTTACTTCCGGTTTTTGTTTAGTTTCCCTCCAGTTTTCTCCATCACCTGTGTTCTATCAGTTAATCACGTCTTCAGTATTTATACTACCCTGGGTTCCTTTGTTTTCTGCCAGATTGTCTTGTTTGCTGGTTTGCTCGTCCTGTTTGCTTGTTTGCCTGGTTAGCTTGTTTCTTGTCTCCTGGTTTTCCTGTCTTTATGTTTGTTGGTTTGTTTCTTTTATTTTTTTTTCGCCGCCTGCCTTGTGGATTATCTGCCTGATTCCTGTAAGTTCATCCTGCCTCACTATCAGTAGTATTCTTGCCTGGACTTCAATTAAAGACTGTTTCTTCCTCATACACTGCCTGAGCCTGCATTTGAGTCCTCCTCCGGAACCCACCCGTCACATCCCCTTACCCTGGAACTTTGTGTCCTGAAAATTCCACCTTCCAACTTCCCTTTTTCCTGCTGTGAAACAAAACTTGCAACGATGTGGTGAGACCATAAGAGATACAGAGACGTCAGAGTATCCCGATGAGATGCAAAACTCATCCTAACCTTACGAAGAGGCACTTAACTGAGTTGCTTCCGTTTGATCAGAGGAAATTGTGTTTAGAAAGTGAAAGAGGATATTACTGGGTCCTCTGATATATGAATAAACACACAATACCAGAAACTGATTTAGTTTTAATTAATTAGAAACAAGAAGTTAATTAAAACATCTAATCAGGTGTGGGATAAATTTTAGATTTCAGATTAGAGTTGGGAGGCTTAGTTAGAGAAGAGACTAAGATACCGCTTAGTATAGGAGGAATTATTAGAAGGGCCAAAAACTGTACTGAACCCATCAGGTAGTCTATCTGCCTTGTAAAAACCTCGCTATATCTCTGCTGAATTCTAAAACGTCCCTTAAAGGCTATCATATCCCCTGATAATATAAAAAGCCGGTATCCATTAGTGTCTTGAAGCTTATCTGGAGATAGTATCAAAAGACGTAAGAGAACACAGTATAAAGTTGAAAGAAACCTCCTGAACGCTCTGAAGCCCCACTGAGAGTAGCTAACTCAGGAGAAAGGCTGAGGAAGAGTGATCTCAATGCGAAAATAGGTGTCTAGTGGCGATAAGTGCTTTTTGCCTGTGGGAAGGCAGAAGTAAGCTTGTAAAATAGTGTAGGAAAATTTTAAAACTAGAAGTAAAATGGAAAATAGAACACCAGCTCAGTCAGAAATAGATCAGGATGAAGGAAATCCAATGCAGACCCTTGTGTCATCTCAGCCCGCTGAAAATCCACATTAGCCCACAGAAATAACCTAGGTAAAAATGGCAACTGGATATACAATTGAGGTTATGGTAGGAGATCTGGAGAAGATGATTTTCGGAGGGAAAGTAGATGTTGTGAACACCGCAAATTGCTTACTGGCACATGGAGCAGGTGTAGCAGGAGCTTTAGTAAAAAGATGCCTGGAGATGCTTAAAGTAAGTGAAGAGGTGATGATGAAGAGAGATCAGAAACCATTTCATAGACATGATGTGGTGGTGTTTAAGAATATGAGTGATCAGGAAACATATGAAATTCAGGAAGTACATAATATCATCCTGGAGCGCAAGTATAATCTAGGACCAGATGAGAGTCCAGTTGAAGTTCTGGCTGAAGGCTATATGGAAACTATAAAATCAATAAATCAGACTGTGGATGATGGCAAAGGGATAGAAAGATCTATATTCCCGGTTTTTGGAGCAGGAGTCTTTCAGTATGAGTGGAAGGATTCTGTAGAGGCTTTAAAGAGGGCTATGCAGCATGTGAGACCTCGGTTTCAGGTGATAGTACTACGGAGGGATGAAAAAAATTTAGCAGCTCTGCTGAGGCATTTAACAGTCCCAGTAGATCTGAAATATCAGCCTGAAGCACCCACAATCACTCTCGTGATTGAAACACTTTCAAAACTCCACCTCGACCACACGAGGAATCTTCTGCCCGCTCAGTAATAAGCCTAGCTGAGGGAATAGAATCAGATGAGGAGTGTGAGCAGGAAGAGGAAAACATCAGGATAAAAGGAGCTCAGGAGCCATATAGACAAGTTAGTCCATCAGCCCCATCGTTAGACAGGAGTCCTAGATTTGTCATGAGGTCCAAATCATTTGGTAAAGAAGAGAAGATGAGACGGATAAGTAATGAAGAAGGAGAAACTATCAGCTCTACATTTCAGGACTTGATCCCTAGAGCCTGGAAACATGTAGGTTTGAGGGATTATGACTCTGAGGAGNTACATTTCAGGACTTGATCCCTAGAGCCTGGAAACATGTAGGTTTGAGGGATTATGACTCTGAGGAGCACATTGGTTTAAGTTTAGGTCAAAGAGACTATAGATAAAAGATGGAAGAGGAAGAAGATGAGTCAGATGAGGGAGAAGAGGAAACTGAGTATGAAGAGGAACCTGAGGTAGTGGTGACCCTGACTTCAGTTCAGGACACTGCAGATAAAATAATGAAGTTTGTACGGGAGACAGTGCCTAAATTTCAAGAATTGAAAAGAGAAATAAATAAGAGTGGGTATGGAGAGAGAGTAACAAAAATAGCAGAGGAGGTCAAAAAGTTAAGCTTTAAGGAGCAGGAGAGAGAGATTATGAGGGGAAACAAGCACCTTATAAAATTCCACTAACACCTAGGAGAGTACCTCTAGGGCCAGAGAGAGTAGATCCTCCAGTAGTAGGCCAGGGGGTAGGAAAAAAGGAGAAAGAGAAAAAGAAGCATGTTGAATCTGAACACAGGCCTCAGCTAAAACAGAAAGATGAGTCATTCAGGGAACAGCCTGTGCACAAGCAGCCTAGACAGAGAGCTCAACACACAGATGACGGGAAAGAGAAACCTAAAGTAGATGTTGTGTTTGGGCCCAGCAGTGAACTAGAAAGAAGGCCAAAACAGCTGCAGTTAAATTCTACTATATATAGACAAGGTGCATTGCTTTTCACCACTGAAAAAATGACACGAGTGATTAAGGAAGGAGGTAATAGAGTAGTATTAGGTGTTCTGCATGAGGAGCATCTCTGCTACACCAAGTTATGATGGAGAAGTAAGACAGGCTATGGGACGAGGTAAATGTAAAGTCATAAGAGCCAGAGCAATGATTAATAGAAAAAATAAATTACTGAAAGAGGGAGAGATTCTTGACACAGAGCCAGGAGATCTGGCAGGATAAATTGACTTTGTGTCACACATGCATTTGCATCAGGAAGGAGGTGGTGGAGATGTACAGGATGTGGTTTTAGAAAAAAAGATTCTCAAACCATCTGCTGAAGCTGCATAATGATGCTCAAGAAGAAAATAAGAATTTGATCATTTATAGACTGAGAGGAGGCAGCTATCGAGGTATGCCATTGTCCAGGCTTTATATGTTGTTTTTAAGGGCAGTCCCTTACAACCTGTCTGAAGGCCTGGTGGTATTGATAGATCTTAAAAAAGAGGAAGTGTTTAAGCAATTTGCTTCAGGAGCAACTGGAAGAAGTTGAAAGGAGATTTACTGCAGACTTAGGTGAAGGATCAGGGGTAGAATCAGA
Organism: Lucifuga dentata; assembly: GCA_014773175.1. Classification (NCBI taxonomy): domain Eukaryota; kingdom Metazoa; phylum Chordata; class Actinopteri; order Ophidiiformes; family Bythitidae; genus Lucifuga; species Lucifuga dentata. Next base: position 6,767 of record VXCM01010155.1, on the reverse strand, counting down.
TGAGGAGAAACAGGAAAGCTCTGAGGAAAGAGATATTAGAGCGAGAGAGAGAGAGAGAGAGAGGAAGAGGAGTTTATAGCCATGAGCCCTAAAAGAGTTTTAGGCACACCCTCTAGACCTCCCACACCATGAGCTCCACTCCTAGGTTTCCAGCACAGAGTCTGAGCAGGAGAACTGCTAGGAGCCCAGTAAAGTTAAAAACCTCTAAGCCAGCTTCTAGTGCTCTCCCTAGAGCCAAACAGGTAGTAAAAGAAAAAGCTCTGCCTGCAAGACCTAGAAAACTCGCAAGAAGACAGGAGGAAGACTCAGAGGAAGATGAGCACGGGGACATAGTAATGATGTACAGATGTGGGAGATGTAAAAAGGCTCAACCACTCAAGCTGAAGGGCTATGACCCCACAGCATGGCCCTCCTGTGGGCTTATATATTACACTGATGAAGGGGCACCTTTTACCCCCCTATAGTGAGTTAGGGCATGCAGGAGCAGATGCTGATTGGAACTATGATGATGATGATGATCAATATCCAGTCCCCTAGTCCCAATAGTCCCCTAGCTGTAGAAAATTATTGTACTGGTAGAGAAATTAGGGAAGCTCCTGGTATAAGTTCTACATGGAAAAAAGCTTATTTAAGTTCTGGATATGATTGTATGAGAAAGGCTTGTAGAGAGAGAGAGAGAGAGATGTGGAGATACAGAGAGCACAGGAAGCAGGTCTGTGGGCTGCTCGGAGGAAACTGCATACAAAGGATGTGGGACCAGAAATAGACATGTCAGAGTGAGTACATCCACTGACAGGAGAGAAACGTTCGCTGCAAAGCTGTTTAGATTTAAATCCACCTAAACATCATCTGTTAACAAGTCAGGTTAAAGACAGTGTTAATGTATCTGGAGTGTGGGATACATGGAAAGCTTTAAAATCTCTACTACCAGAAAGGCAGCCAAATGAGGATGTATATAAAGTTTTGGAGAGATGTATCAGGGCAGGGGTGGATCCTGATGTAATGAAAGACAGAAAAACTACAACCTGGTTAAATTTGAAGCGAGGATGTGAGATACCAGCAACGATATCATCTGAAAAATATTTAATGCTAAAACCAACCCCACCAGGCATATCCCCTGTTGAAGCAGAAATATAAAGAGTGACAAAGCAAATACTGAAGAGAGAAATGCCCCTACAGGTTGCAGTGTCCACCTTGGAAGAGTTGGGAGTAGGCCATGTAGATGTAGAAAAGTTTCTGTTGACTATCCCAGGTGCAGATAACCTGGCAACGGGTTGGAGAATGTGGAATAGAACAGAAAAAAGCTAGAGCTCTCATGCTATATGACTATAGAACAGCATTGATGCAACAGAGGGAGTCTAAAAGAAGAAGCCTACTCAGTCAAAAAACGTGCAGAGCCCTCCTTACGGAGGGGTCAGAGATCAGAGACAAGAAAATTGGAAGGAAAGACAGTTCGGACAGCAGAGAGAGAATTTCCAGGGCAGGAAGGAGGCCCCCAGGCAAAGAAATGTGCAGGAGGAGAGGAACAAAGTCCTAGAGTATGTGAGGGAAAGGAATCAGGCAAAGAAACAGGAAACGCAGCCCAGAGCAGGCCCATCACAACAGAGGCAGGACAGGAAGAAAACACAATCAGAGCAGCCCAGAAAATTACCAAAAAATCCCTATTGGCTCCCAAAGGAAGAGTGGCAGACGCTATCAAAAGAAGAAAAAAGAGCCCAGCAGCTGAAAGTAGAAGCGTGGGTGAGAGAGAATGCAGGCAGGCCGTAGAAGAGGCCCCATCCTTTGATGAAATTTGTGAGACTCTGAAGAGGAAGGCCACAGTAGAATCAGGTTGGAAATTGATGGCAACAATAAAAGGCAAACCTTATGAAATAGACACTGGTGCTGACATCTCTATGATGAGAGCAATACCTGAATGTATAATCCAACCATCTGAAAAAATTGTTGTGGCATATGTGGATGACAGAATAGCTTGTGAGCCTGTAGCAAAAATAAAAACAGATCAGGGAGAAATATTGATGGTTACAGGTCCTCATAATCTTCTGGCATTGAAAGATCTGAAATATGCTGATGATGTGTGTAGAGAAACAGTAGATTGGGAATTAAAGGAGATTAAATGGATGAAAGAAGTGAAAGTAGATGACCAGCTCATCAAGCTGGTAGAAACATCTGCTTTGGAAACCCTGGAAGACAAAGACAGATTGTGAAATATTTTAAAGGATGAACAGTGGGCCAGATTTAAAAATGATGTAGGGTTTTTACCTCAATATCTTCATTCTATTCCAGGTGTAGCTCCTCGGCCTCAAAAACAACATCCGGTGAATCCAGCATGTAAGGAGGAAATTTCTAAGACTATTCAGGAGCTTGACACGTTGGGAATTATTCGAAGGGAGTATAATCCTATTACTAACCTGCTGGTAATGGGAGTGGCTAAGCCTGATGGCAGCTGGAGGCTAGTTCACAATTTGATTGAACTAAATAAGAGAACAGTTACTGATGTGAGGAATTTGATTAACCCTGTTAGAACTCTACCACAGAAGAAATGGAAGACTAGTTTAGATTTATCTAATGCATTTTGGTGCTTCCAAAAGTTTCGGAGGAATCCCAAAAAAAGACAGCTTTTACCTGGTAGGGAAAGAGCTATGTATGGAAAAGATTACCTCAAGGCTATAAAAATGCACCTAATGTATGTCAAGAAGGGATGAAGGACATCCTAAAAAGTGAGCCAGATGTGGAAGTGTATATAGTGTATATAGTCTGTGTTTGGTCACGTTGTTGTAAGAAGCATCAGTAGGGTCATACATTCTGAGGTAAGGAAAAATTTGATCCAGGAGCTCTTTTGGTTTGTCATAATACCCTCCCTGACCAAACTTTTGAATCACCAACGGTTGCGGTTCATCCGTCATTTTGTTCACCTCAAAATAAGACAGATCCCGTGGTAAAGTATACCAGTTGTGCGGGTAAATGATTTCACACAGCCCCACCACCCATTCCCATTTAGCTTGATAGCCTTAGCCAGATCCATCATGTAACTGGAGCTGGTGTTATTTTTAAATACACCTTTACTGGTGTTGGAGGGTAGGGTCACGTAAAACCCCACGTCAGTCAACACATCCATGATGGAATGAACACTCTAGCATCAGTGCGCCATTGCTTTTATATATTTTTCAAATCCGAAGCCTTGACCCAGCTGTTGAATTTCACGGGCCAGTTTTTCCAGTGTACCAAAATCTGTTTTTCACCCCTGATGGTATGTCGTTTCAATATTTTCTCCACTTGATACATCTTCTCTTTAACCATTTTCACTTTTTGCAACTCTGCCTTGTAAAATGAGCCCTTGATAGGTTCTCCGTCATAATCTTGGAGTCTGTACACAGGGGGAGTACAAGGAATGCAAGTGACCACTGTAAACACTTTGTCCGTAAAACTCTGTTCATATTTTTTTATCAAACACTCCACTTAGCTTGGATATTCTGACGAGATCATCCTTTTTAAACTTCATCTTGATCGTACCCTGGTGTTGAGCGGAAAATGTTCCGTACAGGTTTCGAAACACTTAAGAGGCATTCTCGGACGTCACCTGCATAGGTGCCATTTTTATACTTGTATGATAGCTGTGATTGTAGCTTTTCACCAAATCTTGTAAAATGTTGAGGTATCGCCTTGTGTTGTTAGCCGTAAAATATCTCCACATTCTAGTTTTTAATGTACGGTTAAATTTTTCACTCACCGAGGGCTTCAGGTCGCTGTCTGTGACAAAATGTATGATACCATGTTTCTTCATCAAAGCCTGAAAACTCTTGTTGAAAAATTCTTTACTGGCGCCTGTTTGTAGCTTTTCCGGGGTCTGACTTTCTTTAAAGACGGATTCAAAGGCCCTCACCACCTCTCTGGCCGTTTTTCTCTTCAAAACACTTATGTAAGCTTTTTTTGAAAATAAGTCTATAACCGTTAATAAACAATTAAACCCGTCATTATGTTCCGCCAAGGCCTGCATGTCACAGAGGTCGGCTTGAAATTGGTTTAACAGCCTCGGGACAAAAACTCTGTTTCTGGTAAAATGTGTTCTGGCCAGTTTATGCAGAGTGTAGGCATCCTGCTCTGATAAAAAATCCTTAATGTCTTCAAGCCTGACTTTGTTTCCCATGTCATTTTCCACACCTTGATGGAGTCGTTCTACCCCTCCAAAGCTACCCGGATGGGCTGGGTTGTAATACACTCTTTTCATGACCCGTTTCTCAGCCATCNAAAGCTACCCGGATGGGCTGGGTTGTAATACACTCTTTTCATGACCCGTTTCTCAGCCATCCTGTTTACATCGACCTCTCAGGGTTTACTAAAAAAAACACCGGTCAGGACTGCTTTTTTATTCTTTTGTTTTCATCTTTAATGACACATCATAAATGGTTAAAGAGCATAAGATACAAAAAAGGTTATTGATAACGAGCTGTATAAATGGTAACACACTTTGTTTTTTTTAATATAAAAAACCATAAGATACGTCTACATAAAATGATTAAAATACATCTACATAAAATGGTAAGATACAGCTTCTACATGAAATGGTTTTAATACGTCTACATAAAATGGTTAAAATACAGCTTCTACATAAAATGTTTAAATACAACATCTACATAAATGGTTAAGATACAATGTCTCAGGACATGGTTCAAGAATGTAAGTTACATTTTCTTTTTTTTTTGGATGATTTTTCTTTTGTTTTTTAAAAATCTAAATAAGCATAAGATCCATTGTCTAAATGATGAAAACCTAACAACCTTTCCAACACTCAGTCACCATTTTCAGTTGTTGTATTATTACCACATTCTGTCCAACGAAATGTTCGTACATTTCATTGATGGGCTTGCAGATCTTCCTCACAGATTTCAGTTCATGTAAAAGAGTCTCTGCCACAGTTTTCACTCTTTGGTTGTCCTCTTCGATGTTGTGCACAGTCGGCAAACACTGGATGGAAGGAATGAATCGTGGGGTGTAAAGCACCTTCATCAGTCTGTGAAAGTGGTTCGAATAGAAGTCATCTTCCAGCAGGTACAAACACTCATGTTCTCTCTGGCCAGGATGGTTGATCTGACATCTGAAACACCGCTCACATCGGTACTCACACAGGGCCGTGCCGAGCAGATGGAGCACGGTGGATTTTACAGCGGTGAAAAATGCCGAAGACAGCCATCCATTGATTTCATTCTCCTGGCTCTCTGCCTCTCCCTGAGAAGATGCAGGGGAACAGGGCGGTGTCTGGGGTGGCGAAGGTGGACGTTGGGAGTCCTCCGTGTCAGAGTCAGGTGAGGGTGGATGTTGGGGGTCCTCCATCCCACAGTCCGGAGACGGCTCTGTCGGGGGGTCTGTGTAATCCGCCTGACAGATCTGGGAGGCCGGAGAAGGAGTTTCAAGCCGGGGTGAATCCTTGGTGATCTCAGGTGAGGGGGAGGTTGAAGCCGCAGGTTGGGGGCTCCAGAGGGTGGAGAGACCCTTGGCAATCTCTGGTGAAGTGGATGAGGGCGAGGTTGAAGCCTCTGGGGTTGCGAATCAGGGGCTCCAGAGGGTGGAGAGCTGTCTTTGGGTATAACGTTGGTTGATGGTGCTCATGTCTTTCCGTCATGTGGATCAATGTGTGCAGTGTCATTGGATATCTGTCTTTTTAAGTTGTAGAGGACGTGGCGGGGCATGATTCAGATGGGACTGAGGGTGGGACTGAGGCTGGTGGGTGGGTCTAGAAGATCAAAGTTTTCTTCACTGCAACAATGTCATTATAGTTGCGGCAGCTGCTGAAAAGAGACATGATTCTTTTTCCTATTTCTTCCATCTTTTCCATCCAAACAGTAAGCGGCAAGGTCAACAGTGACTGAAATACACAGCAGTCGGAATTAAAACACTCCAAGACAAAGTCCTCCATGGGTCCCTTCACCCTAGTTCCCCGCAGAGTAGCGCGGAAGAACCATAGACCGAAGGCCGAGGTTTTCAATTGCCAGACGGCGCCTCGTTGGAGAGAGGATCCAGTTTTGGTCATTTAGCAGGTACAGGTTCTTCATTCAATTTCACAGGTGCAGGGACTTGTTCTTCTTCTTGACCCGATGGATGGCCTTTAAGACACTGATTGGGTACCACCAGTTTCAACACCGCCCAGTCATTGGAAGTCAGCGTCGGTGTGGGAGTCAAAGATCCCAGCTCTTCACTCTCTTCCAGCTGATACAACCAGAGGTCACCCATTTCATACTTGAACACATACCCCCAGCATCCTTGCAACCCATATGGTTTTAACCATATGGGTTACAAGGATGACCATTGTTCATGGAGAGAGTTGGTCGGTGGTGCCTGAGTCTGACACAGATACATCATGCTTATCTTTGGAATGTCCGTGATTGAGCTTGATCCTTGGAAGATCGTGACGGGCAACTCGCAACTCAGCGGATTTGTGTTGAGTTTCTTAAGCTGTAAATCCCGTAATTCTATCTCCCCAGCATCAGGAATCAATTTGCTGTGGATTCTCTGCACCGTCTTAACCCTCGGCACGTTGAGTACTCTTTTTTTCAGATTTTTGCTAATATTGCTTTATTCGCTAGTCAGTTTGTTAGCTGACACGTGGACTCATACGGAGTTCTACAGAATGAATTCCACGCCCAACTTTCCGTTGATGGTTATTTTGCGTAGAGCGGGCGTGGCTTCATTTTTTACACCAATCATTTTAAAAGTTGTTGAACCAATCATATCAATTGTTTTTATCAATTAGTTTTAATGACGGGGGGGGG
>VXCM01010152.1:0-10085 GCA_014773175.1 Lucifuga dentata | reverse complement strand
CCATCCATATAGTATATATATATATATATATATATAAATTCCTTCATCAGCAAAACAAAGCCACAAAGTATAACCTCCCATCTTCCCTAACTGAGACACATTCACTTATTGCTCTGGTGAAATTCTGATGCCTCGTATGATCTTCAGTTGTTGTCTTAGAGGTTTTGATTTGATGCCATGCTGGTTAGTTATTTAAGGAGAACATAAAACAAAAATTTATACTAACTAATTCGATTTCTCCCTTTTCTACTGCTACAGCTATATATATATCTATATATATATATATATAATATGTACACAACGTGTTGTGTAGTATATGCAGAGGGTCCACCATGTGAGGAAATGCCTGTAGAGGTGACTTACTGATTATAACATCTACATGTCTGAGTAAATCGATTTACAGTCGCCTAATCTAGGTCTGTTACTCATCTTACTCTCATTTACACCAATGTTGATCTAATTATGGTGTTTACACAACAATTTATTGCCTGAATCCAAGTAGAATTGAAGTTTTAACATGCATATAAATGTACTGTGTGTTGACAGGATAATAGCAGAGGGCAAACACACCAGTTTGTGCTGGTTTACTGCCATCCAGTGAACTGGCAGCTTTCACTGTAAAACACATATGACTGGACTGTAAGAGGCAGATTAAACGTGTCCCGTTAGCGTTAGCCAAAGATCAATAGCACAAGTTCTCTCACATCCTCTCACAAGTGCTCGAACCTTCCAAAATGAGTTCCAGTAAAGGCTTTAAAGTTTAGACGAATCGATTAAAAAGTAACACCTAGTCATGATTTTCATATGATTTATTTTTTTTACCATAAAGAGACATATGAATTATTTTATAACTACAGGATGTACAAAAGGAGCAAAATTTCACTGCGGTGGAGAAAGTGTGACAGCAAGACTACTTTAGTGATATTCATCGCACACGTCAGAGATTTGCTGCAGCTCTCATAAGTGGTTATGAGTGTTTTAGCTCTGTTGATCTGAATAATGAGCTAAGAGTGCGTACTGTTTTATGATAGGAGAAGCTAATCCGGAGCAGGCAGGATGTATAATAGAACACACGTCATCGTCAGTCTCAGTCTCATCACATGAGTCGATACTGGATATATCGTGCAGTATGGCCTCGTTTGCAGCACTTTATATAGGGCTCTACAACACTGCCTCGTTCAGCGTTTAATCCCAAGTGGACTGCTCTGTTTTTCTTCAGATGTCTTTTCATACCACCTGTCTTGAAGCTAGAAAATAAGATTAGTACCAATACAGGATGAACGTTCCCCAAAAGTGAAATTTTGACCAAAGTTCAAGGAGAAATTTATAATCATGACCAGAATTACTCCTGCTCCACTGCTCAGCCAGGTGGGATTCTTTCATACACTTCCAGGTAACAGTGGGCAGCTGGACTGAAGCTTCAGCCAGTCTGTCTCAAGTTCTTCAGCTGATATCTCAAACAAAAAATGGCTAAAAGTAAACTCAGCGCCTTAATTATGGTGTTATTTTCCATGAAAACTCATTCAATATGCAGTACAAACAAGCATTAAACTTCAGTATTTGTATTTTAGTATTTGCTGGTTTGTTTGCTTCACTGTGCATTCTGTTTTCTCTGTTTGTTAGCTGTGCTAGCTTGATAGCAAGGTTGTTAGCAAGGCTAGCTTCAGGTAGCAAGGTTATTAACAAGATAACTTCAGGTAGCAGATAGCAAGGTTGGCTATGTGAGTAAGCCAACCTTACTCAAGCTAGCTTCAGCAGGTAGCAAGGTTGTCAAAAAGCTAGCTTCAGGTAGCAAGGTTGTTAACAAGCTAGCTTCAAGCAGGTAGCAAGGTTGTCAAAAAGCTAGCTTTAGGTAGCAAGGTTATTAACAAGATAACTTCAGGTAGCAGGTAGAAGGTCGTAAAACTATCTTCAGGTAGCAGGTAGCAAAGTTGTTAACAAGCTAGCTTCAGGTAGCAAGGTTATTAATAAGATAACTTCAGGTAGTTAGGTTGTTAACAAGCTAGCTTCAGGTAGCAGCTAGCAAGTTTGTTAACAAGCTAGCTTCAGGTAGCTATGTTATTAACAAGATAACTTCAGGTAGTAAGGTTGTTAAGCTATCTTCAGGTAGCAGGTAGCATGGTTGTTAACAAGCTAGCTTCAGGTAGCAATGTTATTAACAAGATAACTTCAGGTAGTAAGGTTGTTAAGCTATCTTCAGGTAGCAGGTAGCATGGTTGTTAACAAGATAGCTTCAGGTAGCAAGGTTAACAAGCTAGCTTCAGGTAACAAGGTTATTAAGATAACTTCAGGTAGCAAGGTTGTTAAGCTATCTTCAGGTAGCAGGTAGCATGGTTGTTAACAAGCTAGCTTTAGGTAGCATGATTGTTAACAAGCTAGCTTCAGGTAGCAAGGTTGTTAAGCTAGCTTCAGGTAGCAGGTAGCAAGGTGTTAACAAGCTAGCTTCAGGTAGCAGAGTTGTTAACAAGCTAGCTTCAGGTAGCAAGTAGCAAGGTGTTAACAAGCTAGCTTCAGGTAGCAGAGTTGTTAAGCTAGCTTCGGGTAGCAGGTAGCAAGGTGTTATCAAGCTAGCTTCAGGTAGCAGGTAGCAAGTTGTTAACAAGCTAGCTTCAGGTAGCAAGGTTATTAATAAGATAACTTCAGGTAGTTAGGTTGTTAACAAGCTAGCTTCAGGTAGCAGAGTTATAACCCGGTTTTCATTTTGGACACTCCATCAGTTTTTTACCATCCTGGAGCCTAAACATCAACTTTATATGCAAGCTATCTCTTAAATAACTGACAGCCTGCCATGGTTTGTGCCGAGGATATTCCTACTCCCAAAGGAATAAGTATGTTTGCCGTTAATGGCCTCATGACCTTTCCTCTCTGGACGTTTGCCCTCAGCCCAAACGTTAACCTCATACTGAAAGGGCTTTAAGAAGCACTCAGAGTGAACATTTCCACGAAGGCCCAGCAGTCCTTTGAGTTTAGTTTTATGCTGCTGAATTAGCATCAGCTTAGATACACACTGGTGGCATGTTGCATTATTCCCTGCCCTATTTGTTAACGTGCAGAAATGTATGAGCATATATTTTAATCTGTCTGATCCGGATTAAGAACGCTGGTGATTTTGTTGCCTGCTTGATAGAAATAACAAAATCACCACAAGGCTGTTTGTTCCATCCAGTACTCAACATGTTTCTGTTCATGAAAAACAATTAGTCTATGGCCAATTACTGGTCAGATTATAATTCTCTTGACTTTGTAAACAATAATATGATTAATAATGAAGACCTAATAACGAGGTAGTTTGACATCTTAAAGGGCCATACCACCCATTGTGCATGTTTGAGCCTAACATATTCAGTTTTCATACATGTAGTGTTACTGACAATCATTTCCAAAGGATAAAACCGTATTTCAGCTTTCCTGATATTTTGCAAAATCTCTTAATCTTTCAAAATCAAATATTCAGGTGATACACCCACCTTAAAAATAATAGTTACACAGCCTTATGAAGTCACGGTCCTTTAAATTTTTCCATGAACGCAGGTCTTCTTTTGGGACTATATTCCCCGGTGGAGGCATACATTCACTCCACACTTTTTATTGAGCTTAGACACTAAAATTATATAACTTCTAAAAAAACCTGAATACACGTCTTGTTGGTGATGATGGATTACCTATCCCAAGAACGTTTACAGTATCAACAAGTTGATTTTAATAGCAGAATGAACTGAAACCAGTGGAGGTCTGGAAGGTAGGAAAAACATTTTTAATTCATTGTTCCAGTAGTATGCTTTGGAAATGATTGTCAGTAATGTTACATGTATGAAAATTGAATATATTAGGCTCAAACATATAAAATGGTGGTATGGTCCTTTAATTATTCTAGAACTGCAGCTCCTTCTGATTGTTGTATGTTGTTAACTTTGTGTTTTTCCGTTGATTTTTGAGAACCTTCCTGCTTCTCTGGCCGCCTGCCTGCAGCGTTCTGATCGATTGGCTTTCTTCCTGTCTCTGGAAGGGCTACAAGTTTGTGAAGCTGCTTGGGGTGGGCAGCGTCAGGGTTAGAGTAAATGTGCTCTGAGATACACATGTTGCTTCAAAATTACTCATTGTCTTCATGTTTCTTTTCTTGCCTCTGGACGTGAACTTTTGGTTTCTGCCACAGTTTACAATAACAGCGCACATAATAGAATTTGACAAACGAAGGGCTGAAATGATTGCTGTACCTTTCTGTGCTGCAGTGTTTTCATTAGGAACAAAAGCTTTCTCTTCTCGATGTTTTCTGTGCAGTGCACACTGAGTGTCAGGTTGACTTTTGACCCTGACTCTTTCTCCTACATATCCACCCCACTCCCACAGGATTCATATTATTATTTAAGTATTCAGCTCAAGCTGCTGATGGTTTGTTGAACACTGCATCTTTCTGCTGCAGAGGCTACTGCATTCTGTGCTGCTATAAATACAATATGTTAAGCCTTCGGGTTTGTTTCATTTTAGTGCTGTATACATATGTGCAAGACCATGCAAACACTTCTTCTGTGTGCCCACACACTTTTTTATATCCTACAAAAAGTATGCCTCTACATTTAAAATGTATCTTATCAGAAATACTAGCATCAAGTCTTAACAATGCTTGTAGAAAGTGTCTGATATTATCTTAATTCCCCAAAGGGTACAAAACATTTTGTCTCTGATATGTAATTCAATTTACACTGCAACCTGTATTAGAAATGATAAATGACTTGTTATTCTCTCATTTTCATTCCAGCTTTGAGCCTCCTGGGTCTTTATGTGCTGGGATGTCCTGTGACATGCAGGCTGTTTTCCAACCGATGGTTAGTAGAACCACCAACCGCTTCAGACTTATAATCATTCTCAAACACTGAAGATGCAGAGAGAACCACAGAAACATCCTTTTCAGTTTAACTCTGTCTCATTAGTCCAGTCACCACTCAGCGTTTTTGTAGCCGGCAGGTAAAATGTCGTAGCTTGTGTGTGATATTATGTCAGACTTTATTTGAAATTCAGTCCATGAGCCAAAGCTGTCATGAAGTAACACATAGCCCTGTCTGATCCCTGCAGATCAATAAGGATCTGGATGGAGAGATCCGGTTTGCCTCAGCAGCGGGTCCTTTTTCTGTTCCTGTCAGATGCACCATAAAAAAATGTGATGTAAGTAACGTGCTGGTTACTATCGTTAGGTTGCTTTTTTCACGCGTTCCTCTTTTCAATGTCTGTCTGTCGTACACAGCACATGTGCTGTACATGCTTACATGTTACATGTGGCTGTCTCTATGGCAACACTTGATCAGTATGCTGTTGATATTTTTTGTGTTTTTCATGCCAAAAAATTATAAGGATTCAAGTGCTGCATCTTAAATGACTTTGTTTATTAAGATCTTTTAATAATAGAATTAATACTCAGAAAATATACATTTTCTAAAGAGTTTGTTACATGTGGTTGCTGATTAGGCTTACAATTGTATGGTGGTGGTTGCTATGGGATTTGGGTGCTAGATGGTTGCTATGGTGTTTTAGGTGGATTTTAAGATTTTGCTAGGTGGTTGCTATGGTGTTTGAGGCATTTGCAAGGGTGCTGCTTGGTACTATATTTGCTGTGGTGCTTTGGATGGTTGCAGGGTGTTGGTAGATAATTGCTATAGTATTCTGTGTGGTTGCTGGATGGTTGCGATGGTGTTTGGGGCAATTTCTATGGTTTTGCTAGGTGGTTACAATGGTGTTTAGCTGTGATGTTTTTATGCAGATGTGATATGCAAACTGTTTTCCAACAGTTTTGGCTTATGTGTGTGTGGTTGCTTGGTGGTTGCTATGGTGTTTGAGACAGATGCGTGAGTATGTGTGTGTGTGTGTGTGTGTGAGTGAGTATGTGTGTGTTTGTTCACATGCACAAAGATGCACTGAGATACACATGCACAGACACATAAACACACATATGCATATGCACATACATATGCACACATATATGCACAAACACTCCTGTGTGCATGTGCAGAAGTGTCTTAGTGTGTCTTTGTGCATGTCTGCATGTGTTTGGATTGCACAGCTGTCAAGAAAATTTTCCATTATTTCCTATGACGAAATAAACTTCCTTATTTTTTGTGATTTGTGCAAAATGAGACTGTTAGCAAAAGTCTTAGCATACCTATCCTGATCAGGCTGTGCATTTTTGTGTATAAAGAAGAGGAAGAAGAAGAAAAAGAAGAAGAGGAATGCTAAATTAAGAATAAATATGCAATGACATCATATCATAGGGGAACAACACTGACTGGCTGATTTTTTTTTTTTTTTTTTTNTTTTTTTTTTTTTTTTTTTAATAAACAATGCTGATCCTACAATATAAACAGTTTAATCATATTTTGTATTTTCTTTATGAAATTTAATAAATACTATTGCATGACATCAATGCAAACTCTAATTATATGAACTGATCCTTTTCCAGCTGGAGGTTGACACCCAGTTCATTGACTTTGGTTCTCACGTGGTGGGTCAGACTATTTCACGGACTGTCACCTTAACCAACAAGGGTGCATTAGCCACCTTCTTTAGCGTGGACGTCTCAACGTGTCTCACTCCAGAAACTAGCCACGTCCCGATGACATCACAGGTCTCTCCTAGCACGCAACAGGTCAGACAGTAATATAAGAATCGCACACAAATTAATTGTTGTGTGTTAAATACAGAATTGTGTGTGTGTGTGTGTGTGTGTGTGTGTGCGTGTGCGTGGTGTTGTTGTTGGCTGATAGGAAANTGTGTGTGTGTGTGTGTGTGTGTGTGTGTGCGTGTGCGTGGTGTTGTTGTTGGCTGATAGGAAATTGGCTGTCAGGACTCATCATCAGCTGAACACCAGTCAGAGGAGCTGTCTGTAGCATCCCAGCAAGAGCAGCTTGGTACAGCTTACACACACACACACACACACACACACACACACACACACACACACACACACACATACACACACCCTTCTATTTCAATAATTGTTGATTACATTTATGCTCTGTTCCCAAACTTTAATTATATATAGTCCCACCTCAGATTCTCATCCTTTTAAATATTCCTGTTTAATGTTTAATACATTCCCAGAGTTATTTGTGATAAACAATGATTTTTATTATTTTTTATTTTTTTAACTTTGAGTTAATACTGAGAAGCTCCAGAGAATGTGCCTGAACTTCTGCTCACCTCGGGGTTATACTGACAGTTTGGATAGAGTTGGCAACTGGAGAGAGAGCGAGTTTCTTTANCTCACCTCGGGGTTATACTGACAGTTTGGATAGAGTTGGCAACTGGAGAGAGAGCGAGTTTCTTTAGATGAAGAGAGTGAGAAGGCTGAGAGTCTCTGCCTGGTAAAGGCAAATTTATTTCTATAGCACAATTCAAACACAGGCAAGTCAAAGTGCTTTACACAAACAAAATGCATTCAAATAACATCTAAAAGACAATACAAACAAAATAAAGCAACATTTAAAATGCATTAAAGAACAAAATAAAGCAACATTCAAAAACCAAGAGTAAAATAGGATAAGGTAAATAATCATAATAATAATACTAGGATAAGGTGAAAGCAAATAAAATAATCTATAGTGTGGTTACAGTGCAAACTGAATTAAATTGGCTCTAGATTGAATGGCAGCATAAAGCTTAATTAAAAGCAGAGCTAAAAAGAAAAGTTTTGAGCCTGGTTTTTTACAGTTGGAGCAGACCTGAGTAGAAGTCGATTTGTCACTATGTTTTTTAAATGCTAGCACAAATTAAGGAGTCTAGAAATAAGCCCCTGCTGTTTGATTCTAATGGAAAACCAAAGCCTGTTTATGATGGATGTCTGGGATAGATGATTTTTTTTTTCCACAAAAAAATGTGGCCAGTTATCCATAGAAAATGAAAAACATAACACCAAACAACAAGACAGACCCAGATATGCAAGCTAAATGTCTCTCTCAGCTCTTTTGCTCTCATTAAGAGTGGAGGAAGTAGGAAGGAAGATAGGAAGTAGGCGCTGCAGTGTGTAGCTGAGAAACGTTTTCAGTTAAATGTACAGTATGCATAAACCCAATCCTGAACCTGAGTTTTTCCTCTTTAATTATCCCCTGAAATACATCATGACTGACGGGATGTCCTCTGATTTGCCAGCCCTGACAGTTGACATGTATTGTGCATGTTTATGTGTATTCATGTATGTTTACACATGATTTTAAGACGTCATCGAGTGGAAGTGGTGGGCAGCAATGGAGGGCAAACGGAGAAGAAAAAAATGGAGAGTACTGGTAGTACTGATAGTAGTGATACTGGTACTATCAGTACCAGTATACCAGTTAATGGTACGTCAAGTACTACCAGTACTGGTCGTACTGATAGTACGTTTCTTTCTTATTTATTTGTTTTCATTTTGGCCATTTCATGTCACAGATGAGATCTTTGCAAAAATGTTGGTGTTGGTCGTTGTAAATAATTTGCTTTTCTAGCAACCATCCACAAAAACATAGCAATCACCTAGAACACCATGACAACCAACTTAAAAAAAAAAAACAACTCTACCATTCAGAATACACTTCAGGCCAGAAGTCTGAGGCCACCCCCAGATTAAAAGCAAAATCATCAATACACTGTTTGTTTTACAATTTATTGCACAGGAAGTGACAAAAATACATAAAATAAATGTAACTAATTAGTTTTCAAGAAGAATTAGTCAGTTCTCACATTCTGTAGCCACTCTGGCTACAGAAATGATTTTTCATGAAGGCATCAGTCTGTATTAGTGCAGCACTCCTGCTGATGTGTTTTAACATTCTATTCCTGCTGTCTGCCTTCTCCCACATCATTTTGGATTAACGTGCTATGCAGTCTGCTCATGCTACAACTGGGAGTGGCCTCAAACTTCCTGCCTGTAGTGTACCACCTACCAAAACCCTAGCAACCACCCTAGCAACCATATATTGGCAGAAGGATGATGATGCTGGATTTCAGTGTATTGTTGTGTCATATGTCACTGGTGTGTGTGTGTGTGTGCATGTATGCGTGTGTTTGTGCGTGCTCGCTAGTGTCACAGGCAGCAGCGACAGGTCCAGACGGAGTTACTGAGGCTCAGTTACCATCAGATGTTGAAGCCCTGATGGACCAGAGCACTTCAGATTCTAGTGACATCACTCTGGGAAAGGTAAGCGTTGAATGTGAAATACACCAAAACACGTATTTCATAAATTGGATGAAAAATGTGAAAGATGCGACAAAACTGAGCAAATTTTGTAACGATCAGCCTGTAAAAGCCCCTTCAAGGATTTCCATGTGAATTACATGAGAACTAAAGCTTCTGTATATTGCTGTTTGGTTGTGTAAAATAGACAGCATGACATAGTTATATCAGATAAATAATGAAAATGATGGGGAAATGCATTACCTGCTGTAAGATACAGCATGCTTATAAATAACAGTGGGATTACCAAAGCGACCCTTGCTGTTGATGCTCAGCAATGTGAGGAAATATGTTTTAGAATTCATCTGTGAGAAAATCTGTAAGAGTCAGAATTCTACCAGCCGCTGCTCTCAGCACTGCTGCTACTTTAATGACGAAAAAAAAACATCCATAGTTTAATGTGGCATTTGTTTGAACAGTCATTACAGAACTTTTCCAAAGCAGACATATAAAATCCAGAAAGTCGTTATTTTAGCAGTGTAATGACACACGTTATTTAGGAGACTTTTGATTGGGAGAAGTTTTGAGTGCATTGTTCCCAGTTAGGCCTGAGAGTGGCTCTGTTTTATTTATTTATTTATTTATTTATTTATTTATTTTTTATTTTTCTTTTAGTAGGGAAGGTATTTTTATTATAACAAAAAAACAATTGAACATCCATAACCAGCTGACTTTTCTCTGGGTTTTTACTTACAAATGGTATGGTTTTATATATATTTAAAAAAAAAAAAAAAAAAAAATGGGGGTATTAAAGGACCATACTGGCAATCATTCATGTTTGAGCCTAATATACCCAATTTTCATACATGTTACATTACGTCCCAAGGATAAAACTGTGTTTCAGCTTTCCTGATATTTTGCTAAATCTCTTAATCTTTCAAAATCAAAT
>VXCM01010151.1:0-10109 GCA_014773175.1 Lucifuga dentata | reverse complement strand
ACTGTTGACCCTGTGTTAACATACATATGACAAATAAATCTAATCTGAATCTGAATCTGAATCAAACATGCAAAATAGACGGTATGGTCCTTTAAGGTGTCCAGCCAGATTGCCAGGTGAAAATGTTAATGATGCTGGGGGCAAATAAGTCAGCAATTGTCTGCTGTTTCTTTTTAAAATCCATTTTTCATCTAACAGTCAAGAAAATTATGGAAGAAAAAATGATGTTTGCTTAGTTTAAGTTAATTTTAATTAATAAAATTAAAATTAAAACTGTGTAAAGGCCACCGACTGGCCCACCAATGGCTGCGGCCCACAGGAAAAGTCCCGATTCTCCCGATGGCCGATCTGACCCTGGCACTAATGAATCCAAGGGAAGCTAATGAACGAGCTTCAGTTATCATGGAGCCTTTTCAGCATGTTGCTATGTAGTTAGCATGTTTATTTTATGAATTACCTCAACACCTACGGCTGTGCTTCCCTACAACCTGCAGATTTATTTCTAAACGTGCATGTCGTCTCATTATCTGAAGCAAAAAAAACCAAACAAAAAAAAAAACCACTAATCCAGGTTCGGGATCAGACGACAAGATCGAGCCAAACTGAGGGAAAATAGAGCTTCAAACAAAGAAAAATCAGCTGTTTCTGCTGAAAACGTGTCAGGCTTTGCTTTCTGGTTCTGTCTTAACACACCTCATATCTTTTAAACTTAAAAAGCAATGAAGCAACAAAATAAGGGTAAAAAACACCAGAGCAGCTTGTTTGTAGACGTACAATCTCCTCAATTTACAAATGGTATTCAGTTTGGGTGAAGTTAAGAAATGAGGAAAAAGAACAGGTACAGTTGTAGTATTTCTATGTTACGGCTGCGGTTTAATGCTAATTCAGGAACAGTACCACACAATCACATCTGGAGTTATTTCCTGCATGATGCTAAACTCAACAATTAGTCCAAGCCAGATCCTACAGTACAAAGCATAGAAACACCGTTCAGATCTTCCGTTCACTTGGGTCTCCATGAAGACTCTTTTCTTATGAGTTTATTTGTTCAAATGAATCCAACGAAGATGTTAATCCAGATTTAGTACCAGGAAGTCTGATGAGAAAAAAAAAAAAAAAAAAAAAATCCACCGCCAAATTTCTAAAATCCCCAGATCTTTTTAGAGTGGTGAAGACATTTTTTCCAGGTTCTGATGTAAACTCAAAGTGACTTAAAGTCCATGATTTTTTTTTTTTTTTTTTTTGAGACGTAACGAGGAGGATGATAAAAATGTATGAAGTGTTAACTAAGGCAACTTCAGCAGGGCAGAATTACCACCAATCCCACCCATCCCTTTGCCTGCCATGTGGGGAGGAGGGGAGGAAGGAGGCGGACGGACGAGGGGCGATTCCTTCACCTGCTCTCCTCCTGTGGAGATCTGTTTGTGTGAGGGAGGAAGAGGAAGAAGAGGGGAAGAGGTGAAGATGGGAGATGGCAGAAGAGAAAGAGATTCCCTGCCTCCGCCCTCGAATGAAAGTCTCAAGGATAGCATAGCAGAGGTCATGTCTTCCGTCTTTAAAATGTGACATCTCTTGGTCTGAGGGGAGAAGAGGAGGAGGAGGAGGAGGAGGAGGAGGAGTTTAAATTCAAACAGCAGGATGGAAAAGGAGATGCGATTAATTCCTCCTTCTCCGCTTTGTCTGACTTTCCTGAAAACATCTCATCCATTGTTCTCCATTCATTGTTCTCGTCAGAGTCCGTTACTTCAGATTCCCCACCGTTAACGCTCTTGTTTCTGGAGACAACCAGCTGGCCGTCAAATCGGTGAGCTACTTGGTCATCAGGTGACGGTGCTGGTGGTGGGCGTGGCTTCAGTCGGAGGGGGTGGGGCTAATGCAGATGTGCAGGAAGTTGTCGGGGTGGCTGAGGTGTTCGCTGAGCCACTGCAGAGGAGTTTCCAGCAGCGGTTCGATGCCGTGAATCACGACCTGATAACGCTTCTCTTCACCTGCAGCAGGAGACAGAGCGAAGGAAAAGGAGGGGAGGGGGGGAAGGAGAGAAAGAAGTGGAAAAGAAGAATGATGAATGAAAGGAGAGAGAACAAGGAGAAATAGTCAATAGAGTCAATTGAGATGGAGAAAGTGAAAAAAAAAAGTCGAGAGGAAAAAGACGAGGAGCAAATGAAAGCAAAGGAAAAAAGGGCAGAGGAAGGAGAAGGAGAAAATGATGGTGTTAAGAGAAGAAAAAAAGAGAAAAAGATCAGAAACAAAGAAAAAAGATCAAAAGAGGGGGAGAGAGAGAGAGAGAGCATAGGAGGAATATATGCAGAGGAAAATGGAAAAGGGGAGGAAAGTGTAAAAATGTGAGGAGAAGAGGACATATTTGTGAGGAAAGGAGAGGAGGAAATGAAAAAGAAAAGGGGAAAGGACAAGGAAAGGAGAGGAGGAGGTAAGAGAAGAAAGAAAGACAAAGGAAAGGAGGAGAGAGAGAGAGGGAAGGCAGAAAATAAGATGCAAAGAAGAAGGAAATGATTTAGTAAGAGGTTGAAAGCAAAAAGAGAGAGAGAAAGATAAAGAGATGAGTTGTATTTTTAAACAAGTGAAATGACAGTTTTTTGTTTTTCGTTGACATGCTTCAAGTTTCATTCTGACAGTCTGTAGTTTCAGACACTCTCTCTCTCTCGCTCTCCACAAGTGCATGTGTCAGGTTATGGTGGCCGCTGGTGACTGGCCCCGCCCCCTGCTGAAAGGCCGCGACTGCAGAGCATCCGTTACGATCAGGTCACTTAATAGCAAAGCCTGATTTCCAAACTGAGTCAATGTGTCTGATGTCACATTTCACACCTTTAAAGCCATTTTACAGCCAATTACAATTTAATTACTGTAAATAATAATAATAATAATAATACAGCGTTAAACCGGAGACTTGCTGCAGGAGCTGTTTGAGTTTGGTTCCTTCAACAAACAACAAAAAGCTCTAAAATTAAAATGAGCACATTTAAAAAATCCCATAATTAACTGTAACCAAGATCATTCGAGGACTAATAAAGTTTTTTAATTCAATGAAAAGAAAAGTGATTTAAAATGACATTAGACTCCAGAGGCTTAAAACAGGCTGGGAAAATGGTAGATCATCTTTTTTTTTTAATTAATTCAGCTCTTGAAAATAACATTAAAATATGCCTTTTTTTCAAACTGACATGACAACTTTAAACCTGTCTGGTTGACAGGATTAAATGAATTTTCTGGTTTCAAAGAGTAGAAAAAGTTGAAGAAAAACTGATTATTACATTTTTACTTTTCCTGTTATTTCTATCTCGAAGCTCTTTGACTAATTATCTGTCTTTCTGCCTAACCTCGTGTGAATTCACCAAATCCTAAACGTAGTGGAGAATTTGCAGGTGAGCTCGGAGGTGGTTCTTCTTGTTCCTGATGCAAATCGGCCTGTTTGAACAAACGAACTGAATTGAGCTTAACGATCTTGGCACTGATGATCAATTTTATGTTGGTGTCAGTCAGACTTTATGAAACCTGCACCTGTTTAAAGACAAACAGCTATTCAACCGTCGCCGCCTCAATCAATCACGTTTCAATGATAAACTTTCATTTATGCAGTGCATTTAGATAATTATGATAGCCTGCACACACAATCAGGGGGTGTGTGTGTGTGTATATATGTGTGTGTGTGTGTGAGAGAGAGAGAGAGAGAGAGAGAGAGAGAGAGAGAGAGAGAAAGACAGAGAGAGAGAGAGAGAGAGACAATTATGGATGATTTACTGTAATAGCAGAAATGGTGCGTCTCTTACTGTCTGTCACTCTCTCCTCACACACACACACACACACACACACACAGCTCGTCCTCGTCCTTCACATTGGGTACGTGACATTTAGCTCCACGTAATATCAGGAGGACGGTTGAGGCAGAGCGTTAACTGAAGGTTAAAGAAGAGGCTCCGCCCTGCACCTGCTGACTGACTGGCAAACAGCAACATGGAGGAAATGAATGCAGGAAACCTGCTTATCACAGACACTTCTGCAGGTTTTGGCCAAAAGTGGGCATGTGTGTGCAGGAGGAGAGGGGTAGACTGCCTCTAGTGGTTGGTGGTGGAACTAAAATTAAAAAAAAAGAAAAGGTCAAAACAAGGGTAAACACTGAAAAATTACCACCAAAGTTGTTTATTAAGCAGATTTGGACGAGTGTAGATGAATCTGGGTTTCCAGACAAGTTATGGAAAACCTCAAAGGTAAACCTGTGCAATAAGGCTTACTGTATGTAAATAAGGATACTTTTTTCAACTGTAAATCAATAAAATCAGGCTTCAAGGACCATGCCAGTGATTTTGCATGTACATATTATGTTACTGACAATCACTTTCCAAAAGATAAAAGTGTGTTTTTTAGTTTTGCTGTTACTTTTTCAAATCCCTGAATCTTTCAAAATCAAATGATCCGGTGATACACACACTTAAAATTCTACGTTCCACCTTCTGACACTTATGCATGATTGTAGAAGACACAGTCGTTTTAATTTCTCTGTAAAAGCCGTCTTCTCCTGGGATTATATTTCCTGGTGGAGACATACGTCGTCTTCCGTTCAGCTCTGTGTTGGATCAGTTAAATAAAGTTACTTCAACAAACACTTAACAGACATGTTGTTTTTCTGTGATGGATTATTTATCTCAAGTGTGTTTCAAGTCTCTACAAGTTGATTTTAATAGCATACTGGAATGAACTGAAACCANTTATCTCAAGTGTGTTTCAAGTCTCTACAAGTTGATTTTAATAGCATACTGGAATGAACTGAAACCAGTGGCGGTCTGGAAGGTAGGAAAAAGAATCTAAAATTTGCTGCTAAAGTAGAATATTTTGGGAAATGGTTGGCAGTAACAACATGTGTGCAGGTTGCATATTGTCTGTAAATTGCAAAATGAAGCTGCATTTAAAAAATGACAGATCAATTTAATCAATGTTCAGTTTAATCAGTTCTTTTGTTATTTATGAGTTATATAACAAAAATTAGAATATGACTGCCTACAATTCAGAACAACAGAAAGAAAGAGGTGTGATTCCACCGATAACACACATATCAATACTGAGAGCAAACTTTCTCTAGTCACGCATACACACGTACACATGCACATGTACACACACACACACACACACACTCATTGCATTTTTGGGAGGTGTGGATCTCCAACCTTTACCCTTGTTGCTGCCTGGCAACAGGCGGTGGATGTGGGCGGAGCCACCTGACTGTTTTCTCACACTCTCACTATGAGAACTGAGGGAAACTCACAATGGACAACACCCAAAATCACACACACACACACACACACACACACACACGTTACTCAAAACACATCACATTGCCATACATATCTACATCACTTGCAAACAAGAGAAGAGAGTATGATTTTCTGTGATACACACATCCACATGGCAGAGGGCTGTGAAATCAGAACTGAAAACACACTTTTGTTTTGTTTGTGACATATTTCTCCAACGCAAACATGTCCAGGATTAAAAGGTTTCACTCCTCATAAAACCGCCCACATTAAACTAGAAAAAAAAAATCAGGCACTGTCAGCAGAGGAGTCGTGTGTGTAGAGACAAAGAAGAAAACAGTGAGGAATGACAAGCAGGAACTGAGATTTAGAGGTGTTTTCCCAGCTTGACTAACGCTCAGGTCTGTGATTCATTACAATGTTGACCATTAATGACAGGAATAACTATATCTGAATCTGAACTCCTGATATCTGGGAGTGACCAGCTTCAGGCAGTTTCCACCTCCAATGAATCAGATTTCTGTCATTCTGGCTTACCAAACTGTTTTTTTCATAATTACAACTTATGATCAGATAAAATGTTTTTCTGAGGATCACAACTTTGATAGGACGTTGATTATATTTGCAAATTCAGCCATTGAGAGTGATTCAATTTAAAGTCCAAACAGCATCTCCAATATGAGGATTTGTTGCTTTTTCTGCTAAATACAACTACATACGGAATGACTTTACTTTAGTTAATAATTTTAGTTAGTTTTGGCATTTTACAGACTAAGCAATCAATTACCCAAAAATAATCAATACACTAGTAATCACTAATCAAAATAATCTAATTTGTAGTCTTAAAAGACCATACCATTTTTCATGTTTGAATCTAATATATTCAATTTTCAATCTTTCAAACTCAAATATTCAAGTGATACACCCACCTTAAAAATCCATGTTTCTCCTGCTAATAGTTACACAGCCTTATGAAGTCATGGTCCTTTAAATGTTTCCATAAACACAGGTCTTCTTTTGGGACTATATTCCCTGGTGGAGACATACATTCACTCCAAGCTTAAACGCTAAAATTACATAACTTCTAAAAAACACCTGAATACACATCTTGTTGGTGATGATGGATTACCTATCCCAAGAATGTTTCAAGTATCAACGAGTTGATTTTAATAGTGTACCAGAATGAAATGAAACCAATGCAGGTCTGGAAGGTAGGAAAAACATTTTTAATTCACCGTTCCAGTATTGTGCTTTTAGAATTGTCAGTAACCTTACCTGTATAAAAATTTAATATATTAGGCTCAAACATGGAAAATGGCCGGTATGGTCCTTTAAAATCAAAAAGAACGTAACACAGAAACATTTTCACAGTGGCCTCAGACTTTTGGACCGCACTGTATGTTCATCACATCCACGGCAAATTATTAAGAACTTGTTCCCTAACAGCAATTGGTTTCTAAATGAAATTTGTCTGATTTGTCCACAGATACACAACTGCTCCTGCACACACGCTCCCTGTGGTTGAGCGGTGCACGACCGCCGGCCAAGACGACATGTTTCATCAGCCGAGCGAAGCAAACCTCTATTTAAGAAGACCGCAGGGCTGTGTTCTCCTCGTAGCCAAACACAAAACACACAAATGCAGTCTGACTGCACAAATGGCAGCTATACAACTGCTCAGAGTGGCTTAAAGGAGCATACCGGTGATTGTGCATGTTTGAGCCAAATACATGCAATCTGCACATACCTTCATCTGAATCATGGAGAAGCTAATTAGCTGGATAAATCACTCTACCACTCAAAAGTTTACAATCATTGTCATTTAAGTAGTTCTTGCTGCTTTATTCAATAATATTGTTTTTTAAATTATATGAAACAAACACCAAAATGTATTTAAATATGTTTAAAAATACAAATATGTTAAATATGTTTTAGTATTTCAAATATTTGGGAGAAAAAAGGTTTTTAATTGATAAATAACACTACTTTAGTGATTTCTCATCAAAGTCTCCGCTGTGAGATTTAATTTCTGCTTTGTAAATATGAGGCATCAGGGAATAATCTAGAATTTCCTAATAATCTCTGGAACCACATACAGCTTCTCTACATGAATCTGGAATCACCTACAGTTCACATCTAGCACGCCCTCGCACATGAACCGTAACGCACTATCCTCTGTATCAAAACTACTGAGTAGTTTTATTGCAGGATACTTTGAGGTCATACTTTAGTATATTTATGAAGAATAAAAATATACTTTTACTCCGTTACATTTGGTCACACTCTTTGTGTTACTTTTGATTTCACCATTTGAATTCAGTATCTCTCTCATTGTCAGACACTACATTGCTTCAGCTCCAAAGTAGCCACGCCCCCACCCTCCATTTCCATAGTTTCATCAGGAGCAGAACAGTCATGGTGGAAACAACAGCAGGAGGNACCCTCCATTTCCATAGTTTCATCAGGAGCAGAACAGTCATGGTGGAAACAACAGCAGGAGGTTTAGAAGAGGCACATCGCTGGCCACTCATTCAAACGCTGTTTTCTTTTCAGTCTACCAAAACCAGCAGCTACATAATGTGATGCGTCTTTGTTTAGCTAAAAATGTGACATTTCAGCTTCTAAGAATCAACATGGAACTTGAGGAAACGTGGCGGTAAACTGCAACGTTAGCTACTTAACTAGCTGCTGCTGTTAATGCTAATTCAAGTTTTCCTGTTCTATTCTGAGTAAATTCATGAAGCTAACCTAGCTAAATGTCTTGGGGCCAGAATTGTCATGATTTGTTATGTGGTAAATATTTGATTTATAACTGTCTACTGTTTCTTTATATGATATGATTTGGATTGTATTAGAAGCTACATGTGGCTACTTTGCATTTTTTTCCTCAGATGAGCACTTTATAGCTTGTTGATTATTCTAAAGAATAAACTTGATCAAAGTTACTCACTACTCAAGTAATCTTTTTATAGATACTCTTACTCTCACTCAAGTCATTATTTTGGTGACTACTCTTACTTATACTAGAGTCACTATTATCATAAAGTAACAATACTTTTACTTTAGTACAGTTTCTGGCTACTCTACCCACCTCTGATCATATTACTACTTCTAATATTACAAATAATACCAGTCATTGACGCTAATAGGAATAATGCTAACTAAATGTGGCATAGTGTTGGTGAGGACTGACATGTTTCAAGTGATTATTTTGATTTCATAGTTTAGTTTTAAACCTGTACGTGAGCTTTTGCAGACTCTTCGCCTTGTTTACGGTCAAAATGTTGTCTAATTCCCTCCGAAGACCTTTGCTGACCACAGTTTAATGAACAATGAACCAAGTCATCGAGCAGGCTTTCCAGCCATTCTGAATTCCCCTGCCATCTGCACATCTAACACGCCCTCGCACATGAACCGTAACGCACTATTCTCTGTATCAAAACAGCCTCTGAAAGCTACGCTTCCCCCTCAGGCCTCTGAAGTGAGCCGACCCGATTGATGAGCACAAGCTGCATTGGCCAGTGATGCTGGCGGCGTGGCGCTGCGTGGGGAAGCCTGCCAATAATGAGTGGGCTNGGGGGGGGGGGGTTGAACAGAGTGTCGCTGCGTGGATTTGTCAGTGAGGAGGAAGAAGGAGGTGCTGGGGTGATCTGGCGTGGGGGGTTTCCTCTGAATTCACAGACAATAATCAATGTGGGGATTTTTCATCTACAACAAAACTCTCACAAAACAAATTCTAGTTTTGCTTACGAGAAGTGTCTGTCGATATGTGGGTGTGTGTGTGTGTGTCATATGTGGGTGCCGTGATTTTGCAGCTGATCTGCCAAAAGCCTGCTCAACAAAACACCTGGTTCAAAAAATAAAATACCAGAGATGGCTTCAGACGTCAGCGCTGACCGCTGAGTACAGTAACACGTTGTTGTGATGTGGTTTTGTTTTTCCTACAGCCTCAAACAAGCAGTGACTAGCTGACCATCACTTCAGAATCATTTGGGAAATCCCTCTCTCCCCTAATTCAAGCCACCTCCATCCTTTCTGCAACTGGTTTCTGGGTCCCTGAGGGGTCAATACCAAGCCTCTCGCAGACATAACAAGAGGGGGAAATGTTTAATGATCCTTATTTGATGTCTGAAAGATCACAGAGAAGCCAAGCACCCCAGATTTTCTTTTTCATATACGTTTGGTTGCTGGTAGAAAAAGAAACAAAAGCCCTCTGAACTCCTGAACAATGATACCACCAACACCCCCCGCCACCCACCTGCCCCACCCCGTCCCTGAACACACGTCCCGGTCTCTCTAAACCAAACACACCGCCATAANCCTGCCCCACCCCGTCCCTGAACACACGTCCCGGTCTCTCTAAACCAAACACACCGCCATAATCCCCAGCTATCACCCCACTCATCTACAAGCCGAGGAAGAGGCGAAAACCAAACAAACGACAAGAGACAAAAGAGCCACTTTCACCTTAATCAGCCAGGCAGGCTGGCAGACTTCTCTGGGAGGGAGGAGAGAAGAGAAAAGCAGAGATTTAACATCAAAGACATGAAAGACGATGGCGGCAGACGGGGAAGATGCTGAAGACTACACCTCAGAAGAGAGAGCGAGAAAGAGATAGAGGATCAAAGAGAAAAAAAAGAAGAGAGTCTTAGGCGAGGAGACAAAAAAAACGGTCTTTTAAAGGACCACAACACCCATTTTGCATGTTTGAGCCTAATATATCCAATTTTCATACATAACGTTACTGACAATCATTTTCCAAAGCATACTACTGGAACCGTGAATTAAAAATGTTTTTCCTACCTTCCAGATCTCCATTGGTTTCAGTTCATTCTGCTATTAAAA
>VXCM01010143.1:0-26290 GCA_014773175.1 Lucifuga dentata | reverse complement strand
TAGTCTGTTTTATATCCCCCATAATTTTCCATTAAGGAAAAATGGGTCTGGGTTCTTATGGGTTAAACACTAAAATTACACAACTTCTAAAAAAAAAACCTGAATACACGGCTTGTTGGTGATGATGGATTACCTATCCCAAGAATGTTTCAAGTATCAACAAGTTGATTTTAATAGCGTACCAGAATGAACTGAAACCAATGGAGGTCTGGAAGGTAGGAAAAACATTTTTAATTCACTGTTCCAGTAGTATGCTTTGGGAAATGATTGTCAGTAACATTACATGTATGAAAATTGAATATATTAGGCTTAAACATGCAAAATGGCTGGTATGGTCCTTTAAAATATCTGCAGCAAAGCAGAATGGACAAACTGATAAATAAGTTCTCTAATTTTGTTTCATGGCTGTTTATAATTAGAAAAATCAAATAAAGCCTTACCAATGTACCTCCTAGGGTAGAGTGTGGTTATTTGTGTGTCGATTCAAAGACTATTGTATATATTTTCATCTGTTCTCTGTGTACTCTGTGTGTGTGTGTGTGTGTGTGTGTGTGTGTGTGTGTGTGTGTGTGTGTGTGTGTGTNCGTGCGTGTCAGCTCTGTGAGTGTCTGGCTGCATGCCGGGTTGAATTGCCACCTGTGCGAGTTTTCCAGCCATATGGGTTTTGGTGTTGCTCGATGATTGGGCCAGTAAGAGCAGGTTAGGAAGACTTGCAGCGAGAGCCAGGGATTAATTGGAACCGGGGAGCGTCTGAGCCATCTGCTCAATCTGTCTGTCTGTCTGTAACGATCCATCCCCGCCCCCTCCGTCGCCGCGCTTCGAAAAAGAAAAGAGCTGCCGACAATGCAGATGGCCCTGTGAATGAATTTGCATTGTTCCACAATAGACTTGGGCTTTGACCTTTTTCACTCCTCTAGATTTCATAAGTAAATGGAAGCTGTAACAGAGAAAAGTGTGCCATTTTCTGCAGACTGATCCTGCATTTTCAAATGAAATTTTGGTTTCTGTTAATTAATGACAATTTTTACTCCGAGGAAGAAAGGTTGATGCTTCCATACGTTATCTACAAGGAATAATTTGTAAATTCTGATCTTAGATTAGAAAATTACTATATCTAAGAGCGTTTTCAGACCTGTAGATCATTTGTTCTGGTCTGAATCAGAATAACTCTTGTTAATGTTGCATTTACTGCTTGTTTTGGTAGTTTCACATAGAAAAAAACAGTCAAACCAAAATATATCAGCAAAAGTTATCTGAGAAAGTGTTTACCTTGCTGAGAAACTAAATTACATGGAACAAAGATGGAATTAGGATACTTTCTTAGTCATAGCATAATTTGGTCTATAAACCAAGAAAACTGACAGCAGAAACTGAATCTGACTTCAAGACAATGCATGGAAAACCACATGTTGCTTCACATGATGTGAAGAACACGTGCTGCCTTCAGACACTGAACAGGAGAATGGAGCAACATGCTGAAGCATTTTTGAATAGCGGATATCTGATGAGCAACTTTCCCACTGTTGAGGTTACATGCTTATCACATGCAACCCTGTCCAGTTCTAGATCAACCAATAGATGAACAGATTGCCTCATAGTCGGTTTGGGACTCGGTGCCTTGTTCACAACACAAACGAAGCACTGCAGAGCTTGGAATCAGAACAGACGACCTCTTAAAAACCCCTCGATGTGGTTCTGGTCTCACCAGAGTGTGGTTGTTGTGTTCAGACCTGCACAAACAAACTGTACCAAGCAGGGAAATGAACCCTGGTCTGATCTGGACCAATAGATGTGAAAACAGCCACAGAGGTGTTGAAGAAATTATTTTTACGACTGTGACATCACCATCTGAAGGACAAACTGTTTCCTTCTGAAAGCCTTCTTTGTGTTTGGGAAGAGGTAAAGTCTGAGGGCCAATCAGGTGAGTAGGGTAGATGCTGAACTTGTTCAACACCACAATCATGGAAAGCAGCGATAATATCACAATAATCATCACAATCAGTGTGTGTAGATGCTTTGTTTGACCATCTTGTACTACTCAGTGGTCTCTGAGTAAGTTAGAGTTGCTGAGCTTGAGTACAGCTCATTGTTTTACACCGAAGAGCCAAAACATGATGACCACCTGCCTAATATGCTGTTTGTCCACCAAAACAGCTCCGACTCGCTGAGGCGTGGACTCTACAAAACCTCTGAAGGTGCTCTGTGGTATCTGGCACCGAGACGACTTCACAGTAGCCCTTCTGTTGGTTCAGAACAGATGGAATAGCCTTCGTTGCCCTCACGCATTGATGAGCCTTGGGCACCAAACACCCTGTTGCCAGTTCGTAGTTTGTCCCTCCTTGGACACCGTCAGTAGGTACTCACCACCGCTGACCCCACAAGATGCTCTAACCCAGTCATCTGGCCATAATGATTCAGCCCTTATCAAAGTCTCTCAGGGTTTTACGCCTGCCCATTTCTCCAGCATCCAGCACATCGACTACAGGAACCGACTGTTCGCTTACTGTCTAATACAGAGGTCATCAACGAATGGACTCCACTCCAGATCCAGACCAGAGAGGCTTTAATCTGGAACATTGAGCCTTTCCTGTGATACTTAATATTAACTTATATTTTAAGGTTAGAGAATTTTCAGCAGGCACAGCATGGACAGCTCAGAGGGGGGCGCTATGGGTCCTCTGGCTGAAGCCTCTTGTCCAATCATGTTAAGACTCACTGTGCTCTAAAAATTAGCTGAGCAGATGTGCTAGCAGTCAAACGCGCAACAAAGTAGCCAAATGGCTCAAAGATCAGAAAAGTTGAGCAGGAAAACCGAGAGTTGAAGGATGAGTGAACGTATAAATCTGCTTTCATTCTTCCAGCAGCNTTGAGCAGGAAAACCGAGAGTTGAAGGATGAGTGAACGTATAAATCTGCTTTCATTCTTCCAGCAGCAAACGCTGAAGACCTGTGTGTTTGATCTGTTCAGTCTGTGGCATCAGAAAAAGTGGCAACGTTAAACACCATTATGATACAAAATTTGAAGACACCTACCCACAACAGTCCGAGGTAAAGACTAGAAAAATACACAAATGCACAGCCCAGTACTTTATTTTTAAGATACATTTTTAGTCTATTGAGTTCATGTTTGAAAATCAATGTTGATGTCAAGGTGATATCTTGTGGTCACGGACCCAACATTGGGAAATGGTTGAGTAACTGGACCCACCTGAATTTTAGTTTAATACATCTAATATATCCCAGACTGTTATTATTCGCTTCATCCATGAGTGGACATAATGTTTTAGCTTATAGGTGTATATGTCAGGCTCAGAACATAGCAATCAACCCTCATATACCCTCATATTCTGTTCACAGGGGTTAGAGCCTAGAGGAAGTGGGGTTCACCCTGCATTCTGTTACAAGGATAACATGCACAGACAGACAAAACACCCATGCATGCAACAATTCACCTAACTTGTCTGTCTTTGGACTGAGGGAGGAAACTAGAGCATGATCATACAACACGAGGAGACATCCTGACATGCCAGCTGGGTATGAAAACTCAGATCTGTCTTGAGCAGAATATTAAAGCCCAAAGTTTGGGCACAACATGCATACACATTATGTAACTGACAATAATTTTCCAAAATATGCTATTTTAGTGGTAAATTTTAGAATTTTTTTTCATACTTTCCAGATTGCTATTGGTTTCAGTTCATTCCAGTTCGCTATAAAAATCAACTTGTGGAGACTTGAAATGTGCTTGAGATACATAAGCCATCACAGCATGTCTATTAAGTTTTTGTTCAAGTAACTTTATTTAACCAATCCAACAAGGAACTGCACCAAAGACAATGTATGTCTCCGCCAAGAAATATAGTCCCACAAAAAGGAGGCTTTTTACTGAGAAATTAAAAACGACCGTCCCTGCTTCATTCGGACGTTCCTTTCGTCTCAGAGAAGCTGCGTGCAGTTTGACTTGCAGTGATTTTTTTTTATTTAAAAATTTCATATTTTTATTTCATTTTGTCATTGAAACATCCATGCAGCTCCTCTGGTGTTTCCAACCTGCCTCTTTTCCCTTTTGTGTGCCTCTGCACCTTTATTTCTATCCTTTTATCTTTTTTTATTCATCTCAGTTCACTTTGTAGGTGCTTTACTTAAAAAGTATTGTACTTGCTCGATAAAACGTGAGACTAATTCCTTGCATTTCGACAGAGGAAGAAGCAGCGTGTAGAAAACTGCTGTAGAACCAAAAATGGCACAAGTAGAAAGACAAATGGGGATGGATGGATGGATGGATGGATGGATGCAGTAGATGGGTGATGATTAGGGGGATGGATGGATAGATGGGTGGTTGAATGGACAAGCAGGTGGACTAGATATGGGAAGGCAGAGCTGACTGGTGTTGATGAGAGGAAATATTCAGTGTGTTGATGCTGACAGCGGGGGGCTGGCAGGTGAGGGGGCTCTGACAAAGGGAAATGGAAGGTTTGGTTCGTCAGCGCCATCTCCCACAGAACTCAACCACTGTGAATGTGTTTCATGTTAATCTTACTGTATTTTCCTCAAATCATGATCCGAGTCCCTTTGTTTTATTTTGTCAATCAAACATGGAGGCACACTATCATGACTTATTTTTCTATGTTCCTGTTTTCATATTATACATGTGGTCATTCTAGAAGTTACCACTCGCAGAGCGGAGCAGAGTCCAAGACATACGATGAGAAACAGCTTTGAAACGGATTGCATTGTTAAAGGACAATAAGGGCAATTTTGTGTTTGAGCCCAGTGTATACAGTACAACCTGCATACATGCCATTACTTCGACTACAAAACGTACTTCTGAAGTGGTCAATAAAAAAAAAAAAAGGAATAAAAAAGAATATTAAAGGACCATAACGACAATTTTGCATGTTTGAATTATAAATATGCAATCTGCATAAACGTTGCGGCATTGACAAACATTTTCCAACATATATTACTTTAGGGGTAAATCTTAGAATTTTTTTCAACCTTCCAGACTGCCATTGCTTTCAGGTCATTCCAGCACGCTAATAAAATCAATTTGTAGAGACTTGAAACATGCTTGAGGTAAATAATGAAGTAATTAATCGCAGCAAACGTTATGTTAAGTTTATTTTTGTCGAAGTAACTTTATTTAATTGGTCCAGCTTGGAGTTACACAGAAGAAAATGTATGCCTCTGCCAGGGAAAATAGTCCCAGGAGAAGACCGTTTTACCAAGAAATTAAAAAAACGACCGTCCCTTCTATGTTAGGACATATGTGCTAGTAGACGAGACGTTACATTTTAGGGTGTGGACATTTGAATTTGAAAGATTAGGGGATTTGGAAAAAATAACAAACAGGAAAACTAAAACATGTTTTAAGTTTTTGGAAATTGGTTGTCAGTAACATAACATGTATGCAGGTTTTATATATATATATATATATGTGTGTGTGTGTGTAGGGCTCAAACCTTCACTCCTCCAGGGTCCAAAACAAACGAGGTGTGAAAATGCCCTGAGAGTCATATTTCTAAATTTTTTGTTATGCAATAAGAGCTGTACTGAATTTAGCCACAAGAAGACATGTTTGGCACAAAATATAAGAACATTTGACTGTGTGATTTGATCCTTGTGGAAGAATTATGGAATATGGAAGAGAAGCAGTATTGCGCCTCAGCCAGGATCCAGCTGTGAAGACAGAGTTAGGGATATCTGTTATGTTAAATTTTTTTTAATGTAAAAATGTTTTTACTCACCAATATGCAAAGAGATGAGTAATTAATGAAGCTGTCATCAAAACAGACCAAAATGCCTTTAAGCTCTTAATCCCTAAGACTGCTCTGCCTGAGGCATGTTAGCAGAACTAAAACCTCCAGCTCAGAATACATTTTTTAATAGTTCATGCAGAAAATCTTCATGTTAAAAAGTCAGCGCTGTTAATAATCCACAGAAAACCTTCAAAACTGGTTATCTGGCTGCTTCATCTTCCTGTTTCTGTACTCTTTGTTCTCCTCCTCTCACCTCTCCGTCTCTTCTTGAACTCCTCATCCCCTTTAAGCGATTTTCATGTTGTAAAAGACGTGAAATATTCTGTTTTTATTCAGCATAAATTAAAAACCAACCTTGTCTGCTTTTGTCACATTGGGGGAAAAAAAATCCATCTGAATGGAATATTTCATGAAGGTTGGCCTTTCACTGGGAAGTCAAAGGTTGAAAGACAAAAAAATAAAAAATAAAAGTCCATTTTTATAAATATATTTCTAACAATTTGAGGTCTTGTGCTACAAAATTTGACATCTCCATTCCAGTGGAGAGCACTTCAGGAAGCCCCTGCCATATTTCTACAAAAATGGTTTTAAGGTGGTATTTCAAAACACTGCTGGCAGATTGAATACTGAGTGGAAGATCATTCTGAAGGTGAGGAACAAGTGCTGGAAGATCTCAATCGCTTCTTTGTTTTCAAAACAAAAAGGTCTAAACTAGCCGAGCAGAGGGGATGTGAGCATCTGGCACGGATATGAAAGATGAAGTCCTGTGGACCCAGATGTGAGGTTTGTTCCAAAGCTCTTATTGGTTCATTCCTCAATCCTCACTTGACTCAGAAACCAATTTGATCTGCCATTAAGGACATCCCAAAGCTCTTATTTCTGCTTTCAGGATCGAGGAGGCTTCCTCAAGGAAACGGGAGATTGATCCTACAGGAAGTCTTTTACTTGACAGACACGCCCCTTTACAGGAAGTCTTTGTCTGATTAGACAGATCGACTACAGCTGATCTGATATGTTGACACCATCATGACATAACTGCATCATGAATTTGATCAAAGTCAACTCAAGTTCAGATTTATTTGTATGATGGTGCAAAGGGCTTTACAGGCTCACACGGCTCTCGACCAGCCCAAACTCTCTAAGAAGACAAGGAAAAACTCCTTAAAAAATCTTAACATAAGGAAGGAAAATGGAAGAAACCTCGGGAGAGGCAATAGGTGGGGAAGCAGAGAAATTACAAAGACATAAAAACAATGAAACATGAAAACATATTTAAAAGGTCTAGATCAGCAAATAAGAAGAAAACCATATAAATATAAAACCATGTAAATGTAAGTAACAGAATAAAATGGCACAGAGACAGAAAGACGCGAATAGACTTAAAACAACTCAGGTGATAAATTACTGCGATTAGTTATAGATTTTGTCTGATTGATCATCTGCGTAAAATGACTGGATGTGTGTTGGAGCAGCTCCACGCTCACTGATGACTGATCGGTGTGTGACATCATCAGTAGGCGACGTTGCCTCAGGTTCAGATGAGTTTAATTTCTCTGAAATTGTCGTTCGTCAGCTCCTCTGTCCTCTCGTCTTTTCCTTCCTTCCTTCCTCTCATGCCACTCCAGCTCCTTCCATAGGTGGTTCCAAAGCTCTTATTCATTTCCACGTTTCCTCTCATTCACATCTTTTCCTTGTTTCTTAAGTGGGCGGGGCTATGATGCCATGTTTAATATTTGCTTAATATTATTTACCATAAATCATTCTTGCATATCTTGGCCAGGACGCTCTTGAAAAAGAGATTTTTAATCTTAACGAGGTTTTCCTGGTTAAATAAAGGTGAGATAAAATTAAAGTAAAATAAAAATGTCTTTTATTTTACTTTAATTTTTCAGATAATAAAGCATCTGTACTGCTTCTTTCTTTTTTTCTGTCAGTCTTTTAGCCCTGATAGATTGTGTTTGTCACAAATTAAACCTACTCCATGCTAATTACAGCCTAATGTTTGGATGTACGGACAGCTTTTTTATTTTTTCACCGCCGATAAGAACAAGAAGAACAAGTAAACTTTAATTATTTTTCCACCATGAGGCACAGATAAATCCAACAGTGACTCACTCACCATTTAAGTGACACCATAATTTAGGCATTTACGGAAAAAGGATTAAAATATAATCCAGCAACTTTTCAGAAAACTTGATTTTTCACATTTTGATTGATGACTGAAATGTGAGTTTGATACAAACATATCGTTTGTAGGGGCGAGTACCAGCACTTCTACTTAAATTTTAGGTATTTAATCCAGCAATACCTGTGGTATTGGGTAGGGGTGGGGGGAAAATAGATTTTTTGATTAATTGCAATTCAAATTTAAATAATTCCAATATTGATTCATAAAATTAAAAAAAAGATCTTTTCAGTAGTCAAATTTTTAATTTAATTTAATTTAATTAATTAATTAATTAATTAATTTAATTTTAATTTAATTTTTAGCATAAGTAACACTCGGAGCATAAGTAACGCTAGTAGCATAAGTAATGCTAGTGGCATAAGTAATCCTAGTAGCATAAGTAACACTAGTAGCATAAGTAACACCAGTAGCATAAGTAACACTGGTAGCATAAGTAAAGCTAGTAGCATAAGTAACGCTAGTAGCATAAGTAACGCTCGTAGCATAAGTAACACCAGTAGCATAAGTAACACTAGTAGCATAAGTAAAGCTAGTAGCATAAGTAATGCTAGTAGTGAAAATAACGCTAGTAGCGGAAGTTCCATGTGACGTAGTGTGACTACTATACTATGGAAAGCATAGAAGACCAAGCTTGTATTAAAAACAACATGGTATTTCTGTCATTTTCACAAAGAATCTGGCTCAGTGTGTTTTATGAATAGCTTGTCTGCAGGCTGCCTGGTTTCCTGTGTCGTTCATCAGGGAGAACGAGGTATACCTGGTCTGACTGATCAGCTTTATAAGCTGCTGTCAGACCATCTCTCTCTCTCTCTCTGGCAGATATTACTTTGGTTTGATGGTGTTTGTTTCCTTTACATATTCTGTTAAATGAGATAATTAATGTTTTTGCAGTATTAGTTATATAAAATAAATCCTTAAATAACCTCCCTCCTTGTCAGAACTTGAGCCTGGTCATGACAAATGGGGGCTCGTCCAGGATTGTTCCAGATTATTGGCTTTGACTTCATGACATATGGGTTCATCTTGTGATAGATAGCTAAACTTTATTAAGGACACAGAGGAAGGTCCATAGTACACTATAAAAATAAACTTTACAAAATTCCATAAATACTTTGTGGGGTGTCGCTATGAGTTTTGTTACTTTATTTCTAGGCCAGGGAGAGGAGCACATTTTGGTCAGCTTTTTTTTTTTTTTTTTTTNTTTTTTTTTTTTTTTTTTTCCCCCCTACCATGTCAGATTTTGTGGTTTGTGGCTTTTGTTTGATTAATGCCCTGCTTTCCTGTGGTGTCTTCAATTCAATTCAATAAACTTTATTTGTTCCCAAAGAACAATTAAAATGGCACACGTAAAAAGAAAAAAAGAAAGAAAACAGACATTAAAAATCTTCAAAAATGGTAACTGTTATTAATGTGACGATTTAAAAAAGTGCAAAGTGTGTCAGTTCGGAGTGGGAGAGTCAAAAAGTTAAGGTTAAAGGACCATACTGGTGATTGTGCATGTTTGAGCCCAATATATACTACCTGCATACATGTTATGTTACTGGCAACCATTTTCCAAAACATAGAAACATATTTTAGTTTTTCTGTTGTTTTCCCCCAAATTTTCAAAATCAAATGTTCAGATGATATACCCACCTTAAAATTCAGCATTTCGCCTTCTAAAACTTATGCACAATTGTAGAAAGCACGGCCATTTTAATTGCTCCATAAAAGCCGTCCTTCCTACTTACTGTATTTCCTGTCAGAAATATATCGTTTTTGGCCGGATCAAGTTAAAGTTACTCTGACAATAAACGCTAATAGACATCCTGTTTGCTGTGATGGATTATGTATCTCGAGCACATTTCATGTCTCTACAAGGAGATTTTTATTACGTACTGGAATGAACTGAAACTAGTATCAGTCAAAGGTAGGAAAAATAATCTAAAATTTACCACTAAAGTAGTATATATTGGGAAGTGGTTTGCTTGAGCCCAATATATACTGTTTGAGCGCAAATCCACATATATGTGATGACTCGTTTGGACTCTGTCTAGTCATTTCCTGTTTTATTTTGTTAACTGGTTCTCCTTGTTGTTCTGTTAGCTTTACTTCCTGTCCTTGTTCTAGTTTCCCGCCAGTTTTCAGCATCACCTGAGTCCAATCTGCTAATCACTCACCTCTCTACATATACAACCTACGGTTCCTTTGTTCTCTGCCAGATTGTCTTGTTCTCTGTGTAGTCAAGCTTTCCAGCGGGTTTTTTTCAGTGTTATCTCTTGAGATTTCTTGTGTATGACCTTTGCCTGTTTTGACTTGGATTTAAGCCTGATTCTCTGTTGGATTTATCTGCTTTTGGTTTACTTGGACTGTCTTCTGGATTTTGCCTTTTTGTCTGTCCCTCATCTGCTCTGTCTGCCTTACTGACTGCCCACCTGTGTATGACCAGTGAAGCCGTCATTAAACTGTGGATTTTTGAACTTTACTCTGTGACTGTTTTTCGTATCCTGCATTTGAGTCTTTCTGGTCTAGGCCGTCACAATATATGTGACTTGTATGTGGTATGTTCAAACATGCACAATTACCGGTATGGTCCTTTAAGGAGATGAACTGCCTCAGGAACAAATGTCTTTCTTCTTCAGACTCTGAGCTTCTAAAGCTCTGAAGGTGTCTTCCAGAGGGAAGAAGCCATTCAAAGGAGGAGGTGAGGATGTGTGAATGGTATCAGAGGATGGATATGGCTTTTTGGACAGTCTGAATATGTTGAATTTGGCAGGAGCTTGTAGTTTGGAGCTGTCGTCAGGTAGAACGATGTTCACCTGGTCTGATTGACCAGCTTTATCAGATCATTTCTCTCTCTCTGCTCTGGCAGACATTGCTTTGGTTTGATTGTCTTTTGTGTCTTGTACAGCTGGGTATACACTGTACGATTTAAGCCCGATTTTGACCCGAGTTTTGAGCCTCATGACTCATTTTGGAGTTGGGCCGAATTTCAGCTTTGTCGGGTGTCGTGTGACATGCGGTGTACAGGGGGTTGTGAGGACCGATCAACTGCTTCCGACTGGGTGTCGGACAGTCGGATGAATTTCTGACGTCAGAAATTTTGATTGGCTGATAGCACAGTTGAAGCATACCTATTTCTTCACTATGCCTGAGTGAAGGGACAAAAGAGCATCAGGGTACCATGGCGACATGGCAGATGTGGACGGAAAATATGGAGGCGAGGTTGGTCGAGCTGTTTGATTGTCCTCATCTTCATATCACGATAGACATGTATGGGGAAAAATGCTGGCAGGAAATAGCTGCTGAACTCCAGCTGCTTGGTAATATATTTAATGTTAGCTAGCAAACTGTTAGCATGTCAGTTTGTTGTTGCTGTACTATGTGCCTGTGTGAGACATCAGGAATCAAAATGTCTTCCTAGCCACCTGTGAGTCTATAAACGCTGACGCCTCTTTTTTCTGGACGTTTCAGCACACAGGACGGCACAGATGATTTACAGATGATTTCAGCACGTTTCTGTCTTGGTAGCATTGTTATGAAAACCTCCGCTAGCAAACAAGTTCTTCTACCTGTATCAGAGCTTTGTCAATAAAGATTGGTTTGAAAACCAAACGAGTCTTTATTGACAATTGTCAACAGCCAGAACGGTCTGCAGGGCTGACGAGCCGTTTTATTTCCATACAGTGTGCGCACTCAGGTCGTGAGCTTATCGCAGGAGACTTACTCGTACAGTGTGAGTTGGAATAAAACAACATTCCTAAAACTGTACAGTGTATGCCCGGCTTTAGATATTCTGTTACTTTACTTAATTTAACTTTTTGTAGTTTTGGCGATGTAAACTAAATGTTTAAGTCTTTCAGCTCATGTGACCTCCCTCCTTGAGCCAGTCCTGACAGGTAAATAAAGAAATATCGTAGTAACGCCTCTTTCAAGGCAAACGCTAAAAGATGCTGATAACAGGCGTTTACAAATGAGGGAACATGGTAGTGTGACGATTTCTGCCCTTATCGACACGTTAAGTTTGGCTTTTTTTTTTTTATTTTTTTTATAAATGAATCCCGCCTCATGTATCAAGCTAAAGTGTTAGCAGCAGATCAGAGCTTCTCTCTGCTGCTTTTAAGGTTTGTCCATGGAAGCAGCTCAGATTTGTGCTGGTAGCTGGAGAGCTCAGCGTTTTCAGCGCTGTGGGTTTTGGCACCGTCAGATCGTTGAATATTTATCGAGTGTTGGAGTCGAATATGTGTTTTTGTGTCAGTGTGTTAAGGGGGGATGAAGGTGTGTGTGTGTGCTGCATTTGGAAAGAGTTGCTTTTGGCTCACTGGAAAGCAGAGCTCATGTTGAGCTCATGTACTTTGTTCAGCCTCTCATTACACACTGTTTGGCAAGCGCGCACACACACACACAAACACACGCACACACGATAGGCCAGGCTGATAGTTGTGGACTCCCTAATGTCAGATTTACACCTGCTACCCATGTGGGTGTTCATACACACACATAATTTTCCAATCCTGTATAGTACACAAGTATTAACAGTAAAATGTTCTCAAGTATCACAAGTAAAAATATCTAGAAGTATTGGGATACGTGAGGTTTTTTTCATGTGTCATATTTTGGTTTTTTTTATGCTTTGCGATCGTCAGATGGACCATCATGTTCCACAGGTCAATGAACTCTCCAGCCTCTGTCCTTTTCTATGATTCTGTCAAAAGTCGCTGCAGCACTCAAATAAAATGAAGCTTTTTTTTTTGCCAGATTTCCTCAAAAATTTGAATTTTGGAGAGATGATTTTTTTTTTCTTGAAAAGAAAAACCCCAATGGTGATCCAGCATGTTTGCTGAATGTAAAATTTGTCTCTCTAAAGCAACTAGTAATCAAGAGATAAATGTAGTGAAGAAAAGAGATAAAATAAAATAAGATAAGAGCTTTATTGTCATTGTTAAAAAAAAACACAACATTATAAACATAATATTAACAGATCAGCTGCACGTATTTTGCTGGTTGTGAATAATAGAATGAAATGATAGAAACTGAATGGTGAAATCAGAACAAAATAGAGCATAAGACTGATGAGGTCCAGCGGGTCAGTCCTGATATGAGCAGATATATTAACAGATATATTGAAACTTTATGAGATTGTTGTATGTTAATACAAATAGTATGATGAAGTAAGTATGATAAATAATACAGCAGTTTATTGCACGGGTGATTTTTTTTATTTTTATTTATTTTGCATAGTGAGCATATCTAATAAATTGTGCAAGTGTCCATATTTATTTATATTTATATACTTTTGTTTTTTTATTGTGTGTGTTAAGTAGAGTATAATATTTCCCAGTGAAAAAAGGAAAGTGAAGTACTTTGCTTGAGGGATGTTACTTAGTTACTTTCCACAATGCAGTGTGTATAACAAAGGACAGGATGCACACCACACACACACACACCTTATTCTACCCCTGATCCATCTGTTTAGCTGGATCCCAACAAGTATAATACCCTCTCTCTCTCGCTCTCTCTCTTTTTACACACACATACAGCATCACATAGCACTCTCTGTGTGTGTGTGTGTGTGTGTGTGTGTGTGTGTGTGTGTGTTTTAGCAGCTACAGCAGTTAGGAGAGGTTAACACACAGAACCAGACACCATTTACCCCTACCTGTCATCTCTAAACTCTGATGGATGGGGCTAGCTAGCCAGTGACACACACACACACACGCCAAGCAAACACACCCATATGAAAGCAGATGGATGAGCACAATAGCCAATGCGAAAGCACAAAATATACTTCATGTTTGTACAAACAGTTGAAGTACATTTAAAGAAAATCGTGTTGTGGTGCATATTGGCCAAATATTTTTCTGGTGGCGTCTGATCGTAGTTTTGGAGACTTTCTGACCACAAAAACCCAACTAACATCTGCAATTCTCCTGCTGTGATGCTTGGAGATGGGAGATTTTTTTTCCATTTGAACCATCATCTTCATCATCATCCTCACTGTGCATGGAGTCAGTACATACACACACACACATCGTCTTCCAGGCTGATAGAGAAAAATATTTGTTTCATGATAAGAAGTTATTCTTCCTTTAAATTATTTCACTTTTATTAAAGGAGCATACCGGCGATCGTGTATGTTTGAGCCCAATATATACAATCCACATACATGTTACGTTACTGACAGCCATTTCCCAAAATACACTGTTAGTGGTAAATTTTAGATTGTTTTTCCCACCTTCCACACTGTCATTGGTTTCAGTTCATTCTATTATTGATTAAAATCAACTTGTACAGACTTGAAACACGCTTGAGATAAATAATCCATCACAGCGAACAAAACGTCTATTAGGTTTATTTATTTTTTGTTGAAGTAACTTTATTTAACTGATCCAACATGGAGATGCATGGAGGACGCTGCATGTCTCCGTCAGGAAATACAGTCCCAGGAGAAGACGGCTTTTACCTAGAAATTAAAATAAGCGTGCCTTCTTCAATTGTGCATAAGTGTTAGAAGGAGGAACACTGAATTTTAAGTGTGTATCACCTGAACATCTGATTTTGAAAGATTAGGAGATTTGGCAAAATAAGAGGAAAACTAAAATATGGTTTTATGTTTTAGAAATTGGTTGTATATATTGGGCTGAAACATGCCAGATTGCCTGTATAGTCCTTTAAAGGTTCTATTTTTGTTCATATTTTGAACGAGAGATGAAGAGGATAAACAAAAAAGACTTTTTTCCACAGCCCATTTTACTTTTATTTACTGAGGATGCCCAATATTTGTGGATGACACTCTATATTATGCATATGGTGTTTGTGTCTCTGGTGTAAAATGTATTTACTACTGTAGCTGTGTTCAGGGAGGAAGCATCCTAATACCCGAGGATGCTTTATTAAACATGACGAGCTCATGTTTAATAAAAACCTCATAACTTTGCTGTTTCTGTGTGAATCACACAGCGGCTCTGAATAGGAAATGAGCCTCATGAATATTCAGATGAAGCCAGCTGCAGATTTATTCCTGGCTGTGTGTGTATGTGTGTGTGTTTAGAGAGGAAGCGGCAACCTGTGAAAACTTTAATGCCAGGTAGTCAGCCGGACAACCGTACCGTATATATCGTCCCATCAACGCCGAAAGTGAAGGTCAACACGAGCTCCGTCCTTGAATGTCCAACCGCCCTGCAGACCTGTGAACGCATCACCTGACAGAAAAACACACAGCCAGGCAGCAACATGCCAGCATACGCACACAATGACACGTTCAAACACTGACATGTACACACACACTTCTGAACATGCACGCACATGCGCACATGCACACACATCACAGTGCTGCGCATCAGGACAAGGTTCAGCTCAGCTCTCAGTCTGTGGGAATCATCATCAAAATCCATCATTTCTGCATGCAGCAGAGCAGAGACATGAACTGACTGCAGATCTCTCTCCCTGTGTGTTCAGAAGTGTGTATATGTGTGTAAATGTAGGCAGGTCTTTCCCGCGGTATTTCCTGAGGCGTGTTGCTTTACTGCAGCTGCAGGTCCATCATTTGCTTTATCATATTGATGTTAGTGCTGTCATGATATCAGATTGTCATGACACAACTATCATGGCCAAAAGAACTCACAATAATGATATTATCGTGATATCTATAGAAAATTTGAAAAATAATGCTATTAGTCAAATTCATCTTCATGCTGAGGTTCTCTTTGGGAGTGACGAGGATGGATAGGATCAGGAACGAGTACATCAGAGGGACTAGGGAGGTGGAGAGAGTCTGTAACCAGAACTGTACAAAAGCTACAAAAACAACAATTCCACCTTAATGAATCATGTAAAGGAACCAGATGAGCTGATAAACAAAAGATCCACAAATCTAACAAATAACCAGGAGAGAGAAAATCCTGTCAAGTCCAACGCCATGATAACTTAGCTTTAACAACACAACTAAGACCTTCATAGAACATTTCCTGTTTCAGGGCTAGCAAGCTAACTGCTACTTCCTGTCTCTACCGTGGTGAAATCTGCAGGATGATGGAGGTGAAGGTGGTGAACAGGTTGGTGGTATCGCCCCCTTTAGCGGTTCCTGTCAATTGGCTGACTGAAGCGTCTACAAACGCCCAAAAAACTCCACACTGCAGCTAACTTTTTTCAGGTTAGCGTAGAGCGTCTCACTCTGTCAGCTCCTCCATCATGATTTTGTGTGGCAGTAGTAGCCACACACTGTGGTAGCTAGCTAGCTAGTTACTGTGTGGCGTCACATCCTATATGTGTGTGTGTGTCTGTGTGGGAGACACACACACACACACGGAGACAAAGTGAGAATGGAAAGAAACGGAAATGATTTAAGAGGCGCTGGATTATTTACATGATATNCAAAGTGAGAATGGAAAGAAACGGAAATGATTTAAGAGGCGCTGGATTATTTACATGATATTATCATATCTGTATTATTAACATGAAATATTTCACTTTTTAATATCATGGTTATCGTCAATACTGTTATATCGCGACACCCCTACATGATATTTTGCGTGTGTTTCTGTGTGGTTTTGTGTGTATCTGGATTGCGCAATTAATGATGTTTTTTTTTTAAGTTTTAAAAAAATTCAGCCAAATGTCTGACTTGAATATGCCACGCACCTTTTTGCTTCCAAATCTATACAGGAACAGCACATATAATTCACATTTCATATTTTAAATGACTCTCAGGATTTATTTTTTAATTCTTCCATTTAACTTTTAAGATTGTTTTTTGTGAAAATTAGTTTTGGTTTGATCCAGTTAGGTAGTCTTTATTTCTATATTTATTGCTAATTAGCATTTTAAATGACTCACAGGACTCACATTTTAGATTTGTCAGATATACATGAGCAAAGAATGACTGTTGTGTGTTTGCCTGTTTATTTATTATGAACATACTGAGACAAATTCTTATCAGTCGTAAGTTGACACGGCAATAAAGTATTAAATCAAATTAAAATCATAAAATAATCAGGGCAGAAATGCAATGGCATGGTCGTATCAGGTGCGTCTACCTGGGGCGCTTCTTGATGGCGTTTGATGCTACGTTTTATGCG
Organism: Lucifuga dentata; assembly: GCA_014773175.1. Classification (NCBI taxonomy): domain Eukaryota; kingdom Metazoa; phylum Chordata; class Actinopteri; order Ophidiiformes; family Bythitidae; genus Lucifuga; species Lucifuga dentata. The sequence continues at coordinate 9,288 of VXCM01010143.1, read as the reverse complement.
ATGACAAAGTTGTAGGGAATCAGGAAGTAGACAGGCAGGAGATTTATGCATAGATGTGTAAAAAAGCTTCAGGTGTTCAGAACAGAGCAGCCAGACGAGCCCTGCATCGTTCGTTTCATACAAACAGAGATAAAACGCATTTTACGCTGTCCTGGATACAGACCAAACTTCGTTTTAATATTGTTCTTTTCATTAGAAAAGCCATTTTCTAAGGAAAACCAGAATTCTGTTTGAATCAGCTTGAATTTACAAACCACAAACACGGCGACCAAATGACCTGAGAGACGCAGAACTCATCATTTCATATTAAGCACATTAGGAACAGGAAACGTTTCAAAAATACAAGTGAATCCATGTTTTTGAGCTGCTTTCCTGTATCGTTTTATCTGGAGGTTTGATGTATTTAATGCCTAAGGAGATGCATTAACTCAAAACAAGGTTTTAAAGGACCATACCACCCATTTTGCATGTTTGAGACTAATATGTTCAATTTTCATACATGTAAAATTACTGACAATCATTTCCCAAAGCATACTACTGGAACGGTGAATTAAAAATGTTTTTCCTACCTTCCAGACCTCCATTGGTTTCAGTTCATTCTGCTATTAAAATCAACTTGTTGATACTGTAAACGTTCTTGGGATAGGTAATCCATCATCACCAACAAGACGTGTATTCAGGTTTTTTTAGAAGTTATGTAATTTTAGTGTTTAAGCTCAATAAAAAGCGTGGAGTGAATGTATGCCTCCACCGGGGAATATAGTCCCAAAAGAAGACCTGCGTTTATGGAAAAATTTAAAGGACCGTGACTTCATAAGGCTGTGTAACTATTAGCAGGAGAAACATGGATTTTTAAGGTGGGTGTATCACTTGAATATTTGATTTTGAAAGATTAAGAGATTTTGCAAAATATCAGGAAAGCTGAAATACAGTTTTATCCTTTGGGAAATGATTGTCAGTAAAGTAACATGTATGAAAATTGAAAATATTAGGCTCAAACATGCAAAATGGTGGTATGGTCCTTTAAAGTTATGTAATACCGTGTTTAATTTGTATATTTTATGTCTGATTTATGTGTTTCTTATGTATTTATGTATATTGATGGACGCCAGGAAGACAAGCAACTGCATTTAGCAGAAGCTAACAGGGATCAAACAAACAATAAACAAACAGTATACAATTACGTGAAACCAACCGTCATTTTAAATAACTTTAAAGTGACACTGAGATCATGCAGCTCCTCTCTCTTTCTTTCTTTCTGTTGATTTGCTGCATGACTCAAAAGTTTCCTGCAAGAATCTCACTTCCCTCTTTAACCCGTCACGTGTAACCGGAGGTTTTGAGCTCTTGTTAAAATACCGTGATGGAGGAAGTCGACGATGGAAGCTTTACTTTATCAGATCATCTTCGCTTTACCTGCAGGAAACACGATGAAGTTGTTGATGAGGAAGGAAAAACTAGAACTAAAAAATGTCTCTATCAGAGTTAAAACCAAAGCTACACTCTTGTTTCTGATCAATGTTCTACTTTTCCCAGTTGAAAGCTGACAGATAAATAATAACTTCAAGCCACATTCAAACAGTTTTCATGTATTTTGTTCTCCAAAGCAATTTTTATGTTTTATGTAGCTGCTTTTACGTATATATTTTGTATCGACATTTATCTTAATGACAGAATTCATTTAAAGAAATCTAATACACAGTAAACCAGCGGCGGCCGGAGAGCCGTTTAGATTCCATTGCTTTTGAATCTGAATTGTAATTCCATTGTCTTTTCGTTGGTTCTATACTAATAAAATTCAAATTCAAGCAGCAAATTGAAACGTATGAATGATTCATTCGTAGGTTCAGAATTAAAATCTCTGATGTGGCACGAGGGCGGAATTTTCAAAAGACCAATACAAGCTCACACACACACACACACACACACACACAACTTAATCTTTAATATCTGGGCTGAAACTGTTGCTGTATCTGTCAGGAGTTGAACAAAGTCTTTAACAAATAGACTGCAGCAGGTTTGAGCTGATCAGGAGAAGATGGACACCTTTCCCACGGTGTGGGGACGATCTCTCTTTTGACCTGTAACCTTTCACAATGTGTGACCCACACACACACACACACACACACACACACACACACACACACACAGAGTACAAACATTACAGCATCACCCTGTAGATATTTCACCCGCATCTTCTTTTTCTACATTTGTCAGGAAAAAAGCAAATACATGTAAAGATTTTGATGAGTGGTGGGTGGGCGTGTGTGTGTGTGTGTGTGTGNGTGTTAGATGTTGTTTTCATTTACTATTTATTGATATTGTTTTGTGATATAATGGTTTTGGTTTGGGAAAATGGATTCCTGTAAGAATATTTCAAATTTCATTAAAAGATCTTATCAAAAACCTATTTTGACCAAAAACGCAGATATAATTGTGCTCAATGCAAGCAGATGATGTCTGTCATATATATTTATCTATCATATATATATAAATATGATATATGCTGTGTATATATATCATCTATATAAATATACATATATTTTATACATATATATTTCACATATACAGTATTTTACCATATATCAAAAAATGTTTTTCCATTTCATATATTCTGTTCTTGCAGGTAAAACAGTGAAATGGTCACAGAGAGAGAGAGAGAGAGAGAGAGAGAGAGAGAGAGAGAGAGAGAAACTGTGCTGCCATGACAGTTGTAGGAGTAAAAAAGAAGCATAAATAATTGTAGTAATAATTTTTAAAAAGCCCACTGTCACACTCGTCACTGGGAAACTTAAAAATAGCTCGTTGATGCATTTTATTGGATGCAACATATTATTATTGGATAGACACAACCACAAACTATGAGTACCTAAAAGTGCCTGTTTTCACTCAGTGTGCACAGCAGAGGTGGGTAGAAGTGTATCAGTGTGTTTTTGCATGTTGCACAGGTTAAATAGAGCCCAAAATGAAACTAAAACATGGAAATGTGGGCAGTATTCACGCTTTAAGAATTTCAGGTGAGACATTTTCAAATGCAAAAATTTATGGAATCAGCTGGTCAGTTGTCATGGTAACAAACCTAAAACATTGATTAAAGTATTCTAATGTAATTTCTGGGTTACGTTCAATAACATTTTTCAGTACTGATTCATTGCCGACAATTAATTGGTCACTACTGGACATGACTTGTCCACCAGCCTTCAACTTCCTGTCACCTGACCACCTCACCTGCTTCCAGTTCTCTAACCAGCCATGTTTCTTGATGTATTCAAAGCTCTTAGTCATTTCCACGTTTCCCTCACCTGCGTCTTTTCATCGAGTCTTAGTCCCGCCCACTTGAGGAAAAGATTCGAGGAGCCGAGGAACGATGGTTTAAGAGAAATGAAACATCTCCGCTCCTCAAGCGTCGTCTGAAGCGATGTCTCTTACTGATGATGTCACACAGCTGATCAGCCATCAGCACGCTTGGAGCCGCTCTGTTGTAGTTCCCAGATTTTAAAATGAAACTACCATATATACTCGAGTATAAGCCGAGTTTTTATTACCAAATTTCACAAAGTAAATCAGGGGGTTGGCTTATACACAAGAAATTCACATTTGATCCCAGAGAAGGAAATTTCCAGGGGTGGAAATACTACCATTACCATACCCATGAAAAATAGTTTAAATCATACCTTAGAATGAGAGATTTCCTGACTAAACATCTTATCCAGCACATTTTGCGGTGGCCAGTAAGCTCTGCTGTGATTGGTCAGTTACAGTAATCAGCTGCTGAAATAAATATCATGTTTACCAGTACATGGATTATTTTCAGAAAATCACAGGAATACTATGACAATACCCAGAAAAACAGGTAATTTACTAAACTAATAAACTGATGGAACAACATCAGGGGGTCGGCTTATATGCGGGTTTCTTTAAAAATCTAAATTTGCAGGTCAAAATTGGGGTCGGCTTATACTCAAACATATGCGGTACCTTCAGTTACAAACAACGCTGTGATATTTGTGGTGCTATCATGTTACTGGGAATTCAAATTTATGAATCTGGTGAAACGCAAAGATGAATTAAAGCAGCTCAATGTAGATTTAAAAGAGCAAGAAATGACCACCAGAGCTTGTTGGTGAGATAATGGAAGAAGCAAATAAAACAGCAAAGTTTCTGAAAAACCCTCTGAGAAGCAGGCCTCTGATAACAGCGTGTGTGTGTGTGTGTGTGTGTGCTCGGGCTTTCTGATTAAATGATCCAAATATGGAGCGGGTTAGTCCTCAAACAGATTCCTCTAGTGCTTCGTTTCACAAGCTGGAGACCCCATCGGCATTCTCTCTCTCTCTCTCGCACATACACACACGCACATGCACACACACATATGCACACACACACACACACACACACACACACACACACACACACACACACACACACACACACCAGCTGAGTGAGGGATCTGTGTGGAAGTAGGTGGGAGAACAGAGCCTGAATTTATTAAGCCCACACCAACCATTCAAAGTCCACCAGCAACAAGTAATGAATCTCCCAACAAGAAATAAATAAGCGGCGTGTGTGTTGGCATCTCGGGCAGCAGTGTGAGAGGCGGGGTCGGCGGCAGAGACGGGGAGGAAGGCGAGGCTTTGGGCGAGACGCTGCAGTAATTCTTAGGAGGCTGCTGGTTTGTTTGGGAGGATATATTGTGGCGTCTCCATTGTGATGATAATTTAAACATGCAAACACACACGCACACACACACACACACAAACAGATATAATGTGACTGAATAATTTATTGGTTTGACGTAAAAGTCACATCTTCCTCATGACCGTCTAAAGTCCCTAAAGAACCTCAGTGGCAAGTTTTAATTTCAAATTTCATTTTTCTCTGTAACATTTTTTTTTAAATTAATTTATGCCATTATTCTTTATCAAACATAACCCCAACCACAGGAAACATCACTTTTTAAACTCAATTTTTTTTGCACACTTTTTTTTTGTGCATATTACACAGAATATTTGACCATCCTTTATACATTAGACTTTAAAAGGCAATGCTGGTGATTTTATTTGTTTGAGTCCAATAAACACAACCCACATACATGTTACGTTACTTAAAAGCAATAAGTGAATAGGCTGATCTACTTTACTGTATGACAACATGCCTTGATTTCTAACATCGCAGCCTTTAAATTGGACTAATACAGAAGTTTCTAGTTAAATTTAAATGTATAGCTTAAGGGTTCTTTAAGTAAAACCCCATACAATCCAAGACTCACTCACCTGAGCTCAGTTTATCATGTGACATATTTAAAAAAATTTTTTTTTAAAAATTTTTTTCCCAAAATATACTACTTTAGCAATAAATTTTATAATCGTTTTTCCTACCTTTCAGACTGCCATTGATTTCAGTTCATCCCTGTATGCTATTAAAAAAAATAAGCTTGATTTCAATGATAAATCACCCTGCCCAGCTTGCTTGTGAACTTTTAATCAATCTGGATGGTTAAATACTTTATCCAGCAGGGGGCAGTGTGATGCTTAAAACATAAATTGTACCTTAGAAACCTTCTGATTTCGCTCAGCTGTGTAAACCAAGATGTCAGTGTTGAGGAGATTATCATTGTACTTATGTTATAAAGCCAAACTTCATTATCCAGTCTCGTAAAGACTTTTTTTAATTTACAGTGCAGAATTTTTAGATGAAAATGAAACGCAAATCCACTTAAAAAAAAACAAACAAAAAAAAAAAACCCTACAAAACATTAAATTACTCAAATGACTTTAGATTTTCAGACAGTCAAGGAAGAAAAGAATCGGTGTGTCATTCGTTCTTTTCATATTCATTTAAGAATCCAAAATCAGAAAATGAAAAAACTATTTGTTGTTTCGTTATTCATTTACAAATCTAACATAAAAAACCCTATTTAATTGTTTTTCTTACTTTCAATTTCGATGTGAATGAGAAAATGGGGCCACGGGCCAAACTTGATTTTTGACATTTAAGCTTTCCGAATTTTGGGGGAGGGGCATTAATAACAACATACGTTACAAATCTAACATAAAAAAACAAATATTGAATTGTTTTTCGTATTTTCAGTTTTATCAACAAAACGGGGAGAAAATGGGCCACAGACCAAACTTGATTTTTGACATTTAAGTTTTCCAAATCTTTTTTTTTTTTTTTTTTTTTTTTTGAACAGATTAGATGAAACTACAATATGATTTCTGTTGAATTTTCTGTTATCATGTCATCCTCCTTGAGAATTACATGTTTTTTTCCTCTGAACAAGATGAAATTCTCCATGATCGGCCATGCTAGCAAAACAAGAAATACTCGCAAAACACAATAATACTAGCAAAACACAACATACTAGCAAAACACGAAATAGTAGCAAAACACAAAATGCTAGAAAAACACAAAATACTAGCAAAACAGGAAATACTAGCAAAACACAGAATTGAGCTAACAATTTGCTAACTTCTGGGTTATNACACAAAATACTAGCAAAACAGGAAATACTAGCAAAACACAGAATTGAGCTAACAATTTGCTAACTTCTGGGTTATACCAATCGGTAAGCTTAAATATCAAAATCAAGTTCAATTTGTGGCTTTTCTCATTTTCTGTTTTAAATAGAAAAGTCAAAAAATCAAAAGTATGAAAAAGAAGTCGTTAAGTGTTTTTTTTAAATGTTGGATTTGTAAATGAATCTGAAAAGCACAAATGATACACGGATTCAAAAGCACAAAGGCATATTTTTAATAGTTCTTGGTTTTCTTTTTGATGCTTAGCGACTAGATAATATGACAAATCCTTTTATTTATGATGAGATATGTAATATTCAGAGGCTTCCTAAAGCTTTACATGGAGACGGGAGGGGGAGAAGAGCAGCTGAGGTTAAAAGTGAGAGAAAAAGAAAAGCGAAGCACAGACGAATATATTAGAAGGAGACAGACAGATGGGTCTAATTGGGTCAACGTCGATTGTTTCACTTGCATGATGCATGATGGGACGCTGCTGACCTTAGATTCAGGTCATCCATCGTTCATGTCCACGAGGGTTGTGCATTTGTGCATATTTTTGCATGTGTGTGTGTGTGTGTGTGATCACTGTGCGCTCTGACAGCCATTACTGCGGTCTGCGTTCAGTATTCAAAGCACAGAACACAGATCTCTGAAGCCCCAAGGTGCTGGTGGTCCAATGCGTTTTTTTTTTCTTTTTCCTTCCCTCCTTCTCGCCTCGTTCGCNGAGGTGCTGGTGGTCCAATGCGTTTTTTTTTTCTTTTTCCTTCCCTCCTTCTCGCCTCGTTCGCTGCTTTGGTTTGTTTTTGGTGGAGGATGCGGACACAAAGGAATATCTATCTTTCTTTTCCCTCTTGGCTAGTGTTTAAGACGTCGGCGCTGCCCACGCTGCGCGGCACATGATGAAAAACAGCTCAGGACGTTTCAGACAAATGCACAAACGTACTTTGGAAAAGATTTCGATATGGTAGTAATTATGCGTGTTTGCTGTGAATAAATTCCGTATTTAAGTATTTTGACTTCATTTAAGCCGTATCATGTTGCATGATGCTGTAGCTCATCATGCTTTTCTTATTATTGACCCTGTGACTCAGATTCCCCGCAGGGCTCATTAAAGATTCATCTCACCGACGCACAAGCAAATATACAAGCTGCCCAGCACACACACACACACAAACGCACACATACATTAGAGCAGGTTGGAGCTCAAATGCCTTGCCTAAGGGCGCCTCAGTCAGTAGATACTGATTGATGATGTGTTTGACCAGCAGTAGAAAAAAGTCTGAAGCCACGGCGGGATTCAGACAGATTAAACATCCCTGGATTCACGTTTGGTTTTGTCTTTAAAGGACCATACCGGTGATTTTGCATATTTAAGCTTAATAAATACTAGCTGCATACATATTACGTTGCTGACAACCAATTTCCAAAACATGAAAACTGTATTTTAGTTTTCCTGTTATTTATTTATTTATTTTCAAATCTCATAATTGTTCAAATCAAATGTTCAGGTGATACGCGCACCTTAAAATTAAATGTTTCACCTGCTAGCATGTCAGAAATGTAGAAGACACAGTGGTTTTTAGTTTCTCGGTTAAAGCCGTCTTCTAATGGGACTATATTCCCTGGCGGAGACATACATATTCTTCTGTGCAGCTCCGTGTTGGACCTGTTAAATAAAGTTACTTCAACAAAAAAACTTTATAGGTGCCATGTTCACTCTGATAGATTATGTATCTCAAGCACATTTCAAATCCCTACAAGCTGATTTTTATAGCTTACTGGAATGAACCAATACCAGGAAGGTAGGAGAAACAATTCTAAAATTTCACGCTCCAGTAGTATATTTTGGGAAATGGTTGTCATTAACGTGAATGCAGGTTGCATATATTGGGCTCAAACATGCAAAATTGCCGTTATTGTCCTTTAAGTGCCTCATTTGGAGTTGAGCAAATGGACTACAGATCTAAAAAAAATGACAACTACGTGAATAGCATGTCGTCGTGTCGTTATTTGTAGTGCGGGTCTATTTTGACTTTGCTTTACGGACTTCTTAGGAAGTATAAGAAAACATGAGGGGAGACAGAATAAGAATTACAGTTAGAATGCCTTTATTGTCATTGTACAAAGTACAATGAAATCTGAGATGATCCTTGATGGTATATTCACATGTAATCAACCAAAGTAAAAGTGCATAACCACATAATCAAAGCAGGAGAACAAAATGTCCCTAATGGTAAATACGTAGATAAATGTCTAAAAATTTGTATAAACACTACAGGCCAGAAAGTTTGAGGGCAGTGATTAAAAAGCCCAGCCCAGATTAAAAAATAAAAAATAAAAAATCATCAATACACTGTTTGTTTTACAAGTTATTGCACAGGAAATGACAAAAATATATAAAATNAAAAAATCATCAATACACTGTTTGTTTTACAAGTTATTGCACAGGAAATGACAAAAATATATAAAATAAATGTAACTTAAGTAGTTTTCAAGAAAAAATTTGTCAACAAAAGCACATTATGTAGCCACTGTGGCTACAGGAATGAAACTGAAACTAAAAGAAACTGCTGTCTGCCTTCTCCCACATCATTTTGAGATTAGCTTACTACACAGTCTGCTCTTGCTGTTGCTAACATGGGGGGTTCAGTAATGCTGTTGGGTGTTTTGGGGGAGAGAGATCTGGAGACATGGTCCAAGTTAAACCTTTTACTACCTAAGGTGTTTTTGAGCAATTTCTGCTTAAATGGCATACCCAAAAGTAAAGGCTTAT
>VXCM01010142.1:1999-11999 GCA_014773175.1 Lucifuga dentata | reverse complement strand
TTATTATTTTATATGTTATAACATATGTTATTTTGTCAAATCCGCAAATCTTTCTAAATAAAATGTTCAGGTGACACATCAACCTTAAAATTCAATGTTTCACCTGCTGACAGGTGTCCAGTCATAAAAGACATGCTCATTTTAATTTCTCAGTAAATCTGTCTTCTCCTGGGACTATTTTCTCTGGCGGAGACGTACATTCAGACCTTTTCTTCTGTGTAGCTCCGTGTTAAATGGAGTAACTTCAACAAAAAATAACAATGGCGTTTTGTTCTTGTGACGGATTATTTATCTCAGCAGTTCCACATCTCTACAAGTTGATTTTATGTTGTTCTGGAATGAATTGAAACCAATGGCAGTCTGGAAGGTAGGAAAAACAATCCTAATATTTACTCTCCAGTAGCATGTTTGGGAAATGGTCGTCTGTAATGTAACATGTATGTGAATAGTGTATTGGGCTAAAATACGAAAATACTGCCATGGTCCTTTAATGTCTTTGGTAGCGGCTAAGCTGTTAGCATCACGTGTTACAGTTTCATGCAGCTGGATATTTTCTGCCCAACAGGAAGTGTGAAAAAACCAAGGCGGATCCCATGGGACGCTGCAGGTAAAGACAGAACTCACCAGCAGCTGGGCGATGGACTCGTGAATTGGTTTCAGGGTGTCAGAGATGAAGTGGCAGGGATGGACCGGACCGCAGGACGCCACCAGAGCTCCCAGTAAGACCAGCAGACACACCACACCGAACGATGACATGACCAAACAGGAAGTCAACCTCAACTGCTGCAGAAACCTGCTAACAAGCTCAGAACCTGACCTGATGCTCCGGGTTTACCTGTCTGTCTGTATTTATAGCTGCCTGTATCCCTGTGTGTGTGTGTGTGTGTGTGTGTGTCTGTGTGTGTCTATGTGTGTGTGTGTGTGTGTGTGTGTGTGTCTGTGGTCTGTGGGCTTTCAGCAGCAGTTTTCCTCTAAAACCATCTGCTGCTGCTAAATGTGCACGTGCGCACACACACACACACACACACACACACACACACAGGAGACTCCCTGGTCAGGTTTCCATTCACTTCCATCTACCTGGAACCACACACACACACACACAGAGTTCCAGGTAAGTGGTGCTGACTGGGTGCTGCAGTGAAACTACTTTGACCAGGGAGTCTCCTCTGCGTGTGTGTGTGTGTGTGTGTGTGTGGGCGCATGTGCATGCGTGNTGACCAGGGAGTCTCCTCTGCGTGTGTGTGTGTGTGTGTGTGTGTGGGCGCATGTGCATGCGTGTGGGCTGCAACGGTGCATCAAACCTCATGCAACCATGATGCAGCTGTACTGGTGTGTGTGTGTGTGTCTCAGAGAGAGAGAGAGAGAGAGAGAGAGAGAGAGAGAGAGAGAGAGAGAGTCTGTGTAACATAAAATACATCTAAACGGTACACGGCTTGATTGATAAATACTGAGCCTGACTTGGAGGTGTTTCAGTTTAATTTCACTTTATTTTCCAACATGATGTCATTCTGCCTCCACAGCTATGATGTCATCATCGGAGGACAAATGAAACCTTTTTTTGTGTGTGAAGAGGTGAAAGTCTGAGGGACAAATCAAGTTTAAAGCCACAACCATGGGTGTCAGCAGCAAGTCCAGAATCATGTCTCGTTTGTCCATGTTGTCCATGTTGTCCAGATCACAGAGACACGGGAACCTCTGGAACTTTAATATAACACAGCTGATCACAAGCTCGCTACTTATCAGTCAACCCCCATATGTGAGTGTAACAGGTGTTTTCTATCAGCAGCATCAAACGGTTATCAGTTACATATTGATTATTTGTGTAAATTTCCCTTTGTATGATTTAAATATATTTGTTTATCGATCATGTTTAAATAATGGTTCGTTGATGATATTTCTTTAATTCATCTTTACTGTTAATTTAACTGCAGTTTGTCAGCAGAAGGTTGCTGGTTCAAGTCCCACATTGCCTTTATATCTGTAGGTATTACTGGGAAGGTGTGCAGTGGCTAAAAATTCCCTCTGTTTCCAGTCATTGTGCTAAGCTAGGCTAGCAGTTTCCCCCTGTTTCTAGTCATTGTGCTAAGCTAGGCTAGCAGTTTCCCCCTGTTTCTAGTCATTGTGCTAAGCTAGGTTAGCAGTTTCCCCCTGTTTCCAGTCATTGTGCTAAGCTAGGCTAAGCATGTCCTGGACCAGCGAGTTGAAAGTGATGGCAATCTTGTCATGTGACTGTGTGAAGACGAGGAGGAGGAGGAGGATTGGATGAGCAGAGTGACATGGACGGTTTGGGTTGCCGTGGAACGTTGAGCATCACTGTGGGCAGAAATGAGACGCGTGAGAAAAGTTCCTTCAGTGGAAAGACGAGACGAAGAGAAGATGATAGATGAGTCACAGCGGCACGGCGAACTAAAAATCCATGAATCATCTGAGTCTTTGACGTGTTTAGATCCTGTCAGGTTCAGGACACGTTAAAGTAAAAGCAGGAAGTTACAGGCCGCCATGTCGCTAAAACTTTCTGATCAGATTAAGGCAATAATCAGTTTTTTCAAACATCGTGTAATCACCAAAATCTGACTGACACAGGTATGTAAACAGGTATGTTATAATCAAAGTAAAACATTTCCTCACATGGTGCCTGTCATCATGCCATGATAACACAACACATCATGTATGTTCAGTGAGCCGTGGAAAAATTTTCCTCAACTGTGTTTATTCAGTTTTCCAGAAATAAAACTTTATAGTTAGACTTATCAGGATAAAGGTGACTTCCTGTTAACTCCTTTCACATTTACGTCCTACTCACGTTCTTGTCTAAATGGCAGCACGGCGCATACGTGCACGTGACGCACACACGCTCCTTTGGCTTGGAAGCAGCCATTAAACATTTGTGACCTCTGACCTTTCCTCTAGTGCCACCATGGGGACAAAATTTAAATGTTTTTTAATCGAGAATAAACACAACTATCAAGAATAAAGATGATTAGACAATCATCTTTAGAATGGCTTGAGGAGATTTCAAAGAATGCACACACACACACACACACACACACACACATTGTTGGTAGTGGTAATTAAGTGGAATTTAGTCATTGTCTTTTCCATTTAAAAGCTGAGAATCCCCTGTGTGTGCCCATGTGTGTGAGTGTGCGTGCGTATGTGTGTGTGTGTGTGAGTGAGTGTGTGTGTGTGTGCATGTTATACCACATCCTCTCCTGTGTGTTGCAGGTTGAATTCTCCACACACACACACTCACTCGCATTAGATAAACTGTCAGTCGTCCTGAGTTTTGACCTTTGACCTTCTGATGTTCTGCAGCCTAACAGGAAGTGCTTTCTGCTGAGCTTCACTGTTGTTTTAACTTCTGGATGGAAAAATTGGCACAACTTTTCTTGATTTTGTTTTTAAACTCAATTACAGAAGATTCTTAATTGTAGGAAAATAAAAAAAAAAAACTACAAATAAAAATCATATAAAATTTATTTTAAAATGTCTAAAAAAAAGTCAGTGAGAAATTTTGAGAAAATAAAAAGAAATCTTGATTGTATAAAATTCTTGCAAACTGAGTTTCTGATGGAGTTTCACTGTTTTTCACTGAGCAGGAGCAGAGAGACGACAGTGATGATGATGATGGTGATGATGATGATGATGATGGTGATGATGATGATGTGTCCGAGCTTGGGAGCTGAGTCACAGCTCATCAGTTGTTTCCACTGACAGGTAAAACAGCCAATCATGACTCAGCGTGTCCTGGTTTGTTTTTGTGTGCTTCCTGCTTTGACCAGCAGAGGGAGACAAACACAACATGTCGCAGCAACAAAAACACCTTTAATTTAACAATCATATAAATGTGGCTACACGGAATTAAAACTCAGTACATTAAATTCAAAAACTTTTGACTCTGGAATCATATGCATTTTTTTTTTTTTTTTTTTTTTAGAAAAAAGTCTTCAATAAAAGCTACAAATCAATAAATACTCAGAATTAATTTAATTCTTTAAAAAGGAAAACCTATAAATTAATCTATACAGACAATAATCTAAAAAAAACTTTCAACACTTCATTCAGCATGATGAAGATGATGATGATGGTGGTGATGAAGATGATGGTTGTGACAATGAAGATGAAGATGATGGTGATAGTGGTGATGATGATGATGAAGCTGAATGCTTTACAGGATGTTGTGCTGTGTCAGCTCGTCCATCCATCTGAGGATGAAGGTGAATTCTCTGACGGCTTTCCTCGCTCCTTCATGACGCTTCTGCACAGGCACACACGCACACACAAACAGACACGCACACACAAGCACACACAAACAGACGCACACACACGCACACACAAACAGACACGCACACACACGCACACAAACAGACGCACACACGCACACAGACACGCACACANCTGAGGATGAAGGTGAATTCTCTGACGGCTTTCCTCGCTCCTTCATGACGCTTCTGCACAGGCACACGCACACACAAACAGACACGCACACACAAGCACACACAAACAGACACGCACACACACGCACACACAAACAGACACGCACACACACGCACACAAACAGACGCACACACGCACACAGACACGCACACACACACACACAGACACATGCACACACAAACAGACACACGCACACAAACAGACGCACACACACACACACAAACAGACGCACACAGACACATGCACACACACGCACACAGACATGCACACATGCACACACAAACACACATACACAAACACACATACACACACACACACTGTGAGAACTGTAACAGCAGCAAGAGTAAAAATGTGAAATTATTTTTTTACCTTTTTAATTTTTCTTTCCATTTTTTTAATCAGTTTGAACCATTTTGAAGGTTTAGAGGAAGAAACCTGCAAAACAAACACGCAAGTCACACGTGTGTGTACTATCACAGTGCTGCAGTGTGTGTGTGTGTGTGTGTGTGTGTGTGTGTNTGTGTGTGTGTGTGTATATGTGTGTGTGTGCGCGTACTAACACAGTGCTGCAGTGTGTGTGTTTGTGTGTGTGTGTGTGTGTATATGTGTGCGTGCGTGTACTAACACAGTGCTGCAGTGTGTGTTGCAGTCGGTACAACAGGTCATTGTAGTGAAGTGGGAGGAGCTTCTGAATGACATCATTGCTAAAGACACTCCTCTGGTAGATGTCAATCACCTCCTTCATCTCCAGCCAGCCAATCTGATGCTGAGGAGAGACCATGACAGTCATGTGACCCAGAGATTCTGGAAGTGTTTTCATACTTTGTAGTTTCCCACATCGGCCAAACCTGGGCAGTCCAGCTTTCTGAAGACCCGCCCAGTTTTCGCTGGATGACCCAGCCTTAAAAACAATACAGCTCACACACACACACACACAGGCTGTACTTGCGGGGCCACAAGAAAGTGAAACCGAATGTCTGACTGCTCCGCTGTCTGTCCNCCCCCAACAACTTGAAACCTGAATTCTCAGTCAGTTATCACTCGTTATCACGCGTATCAGTTATCACGTGTCACGCCGTGTCACACGTACATTTTCAACCTGTGGGAAACACTGCTTCATAAATAAGATCCTCAGAAATATTTTAATTCATACAAATAATCCAGAATGTACAAAGTAATGATGTCATGATTTATACACGTCTGCTGCTAGTTCATGATACTCAGGTCATTCAAGGAGCAAACCGGTGATTTTCCATGTTTGAGTCCAATAAGTGAAACTCACATACATGTTACATTACCGCCAAACATTTTCTAAACAAACTACTGGAGTGGTTAATACTAGAATTGTTGTTCCTACCTTNATTACCGCCAAACATTTTCTAAACAAACTACTGGAGTGGTTAATACTAGAATTGTTGTTCCTACCTTCCAGTACGACATAAAAATCAACGTGAAACGTGATTTAGATAAATAATCATCACAGAGAACAAAACGTCCGTACATTTTTGTTTTTGTCAAAGTGACTTTATTTAACTGATCAAACACGGAGCAACAAGGAAGAAAACGTACGTCTCCGCCAGAGAAAATAGTTCCAGGAGAAAACGGTTTTTACTGAGGAATTAAAATGATCGTGTCTCCTACATGCATGTAAGTTTTATCAGGTGAAACATTAAATTTTAAGGCGTTTGTATCATTTATTTTAGAAAGATATTTGACTAAATAACAGGAACACTTTAAATATGGTTTTATGTTTTGGGAAATGGTTGCCAGTAATCTAACATGTACGCAGGCATGATTTAATGGGCTCAAACACTATGTTTTGGGAAATGGTTGCCAGTAATCTAACATGTACGCAGGCATGATTTAATGGGCTCAAACACGCAAAATCACTGGTATGGTCCTTTAATCTGAACATCTCCTGAAGATCACGCAGACAGACAGGCAGACGGACAGACAGACAGACAGACAGACAGGCAGACAGACAGACAGACAGGCAGACAGACAGACAGGCAGACAGACAGATAGACATCCAGGCAGACAGATAGACATCCAGACAGACAGGCAGACAGACAGGCAGGCAGACATCCAGACAGACAGACAGGCAGACAGGCAGACAGACAGACAGATAGACATCCAGGCAGACAGACAGACATCCAGACAGACAGACAGGCAGACAGGCAGACAGACAGACAGATAGACATCCAGGCAGACAGACAGACATCCAGACAGACAGACAGACAGACAGGCAGACAGACAGACAGACAGACAGACAGACAGACAGGCAGACCTGGGGACAGTGTGTACAGAATCTTGGCAGCAGTCTGAAGCTCCATGACGTTTTTTCTTCTTTCTGTTGATAAAAACATCAAATTATATTTTGTTTTCAGCTGCATAAACTATAATTATTACTTATTAATATGATTTAATTACTTATTAATATGATTTATTAATTACTGATTTGTTACAACATAAATAATTGATTGCTTAATGATGATCACTCAGAATATCAAGTCCAAAACCAGGGACTTTTATTTTGAAGGAAGTGAATCTCTGCATTGATTAATCTTGATGGCTGATCATTTCTTCTTCTTGTATTTGTCTGATTGATAACATTATTGATCTGTAATCAGCAGGTCATATGAAATGCTGAGATTATGGTCTAATTCACTGATCAATAGTCAATCTCCTTTCCTCAATTCATGATTAAGTATTGATCTTTCATTGATAATAGACATAGTATTGGTGAATAAATATTTATATATTGATCAATCCACAAGATATTCACAAAACAATGTTTTGTTAGTTGATTAATTGATAACCTTTTTTGTAATCAAATGATAAACTGTACTGATTATTAGAAAAATGATTTTTCATTGAACTTTTTAAATTAGTAATCAGAATCATAAAAATCAATATCGAATCATCTTTAAATGTTGCTAAAACAATCAATAGGAATGATTATTGACCTTTTATTAACTTTCCTGAACAGAAGTTTTGGCTAGTTAATAATAAACTGATGTATTGATTATATAACAATAAGGTTACTGTATGCAAACAGATGTGATTAATTTTCATAGATGTTTTTATTGATTAACCAGTCAATAAGAGTTTTTAGTACACTTTAATTTTAATCAAACTGAAACTGATTAGCAGATTCATCAATATGAGTTATTGACCTGTAAGTGATAACAAGAAGCAAACTTATTGATTGATAAACTAAGAAAACCTTTCACTCATAATCAGACTTCAATTGTAGTCAATCAACTAATCAATATGAATTATTATTGACTTTAGATTGGTAATTAAATGACACTAGTGCAGTGCCCATTCAAAACGTTGCGTGTTCGGACCGGGCCATCATTTAGTTCTGCACGTCCTCGTCAGTTAGCGTTGTTTGCTACGAGGTCGGTTTGAGACCGTGCCACTGGACCGGAGCGTATCCTGCCGCCGCGCCTGGAGCGTATCCTGCCACCGCGCCTGGAGCGTATCCTGCCGCCGTGCTGGAGCGTATCCTGCCGCCGTGCTGGAGCGTATCCTGCCGCCGTGCCTGGAGCGTATCCTGCCGCCGCGCCTGGAGCATATCCTGCCACGTGGACTACTTTTTACTGGCACAGCTGAATGAAAAAAACGCTCATCCAAACAGCTTGACACGTGACGCTGCACGTCTTTAGGTCCTGAATAAACCTGCTGAATATCAGCTTCATACATGACGGGTTCTACAGATGTTGCTGCCACANGTCCTGAATAAACCTGCTGAATATCAGCTTCATACATGACGGGTTCTACAGATGTTGCTGCCACAGACAGAATCTGTGTTTATATCAGATGTTTGTCTGAATAATCAGTAGATGAATGATAATCAGCTGATTTATTGATAAAATTATTTGTTATTATTACTTTGTATTGACAGTTATCACATTGATTTGCAAACTTAACTTTAGAAGTTATTGTCTTATCGATAGTCTTCTGATCGGAATTATTATTGACTTTTAACACTTGGATATTTTTGGTTATTGATTTAGTTATTGATTTTTCCTGTGAAAATGATGATGTTTTGATTATTAGTGTATTAAAAATCAGATTTTATTAGTTTTAAAATAAATAAACATTTCTTTGTTGCATCTCGTTTCACTCTGGCATGTTAAAAGTGACATACTTAATCACACACCACGTCCACACGGGCCTGATGCTGCTGGATTGATGAAGTTTATTGATTGGTTATTATGGATCTGATATGATGTTATTGATCTTACCGGCAGTCGGCTGATCAGCTGTTTGCTGCGGCTCCACAGATCTCTGATCACTTCAGCAGGAACTTCCTGTCGGCAGCTCAGCCTTTGCTCTGCCGCCGCCACAGTTGCCGTGGAAACAAACCAAAACAGGAGAAGGAGCAGCCGGGACACAGAGGACTTCCTGTCCATCAAGAGAGACATGTTGAAGTGAGGGACACACACTCCTCTACCTCATTTATACCTCCTCCTCCTCCATGTCTGACACATCCTTCTTTCGTTCTCCTCCTCTCTCTCTCTGTCTCTGTCTGTCTCTCTCTGTCTGTCTGTCTCTCTCTGTCTGTCCCGCCTTTCTTTTGTCCTCTTCTCCTGTTTCTAAACTTTCCTGAGTCTTAAATGGCTCAGAGCAGCAAATTTCTAGAGAATCTCCTTAGTGACATCACTACTCCTTCACTCCTTCACTCCTTCCTCCTCCTTTATTTTCATCCTTCCTCTTCCTCCTTTATTTGTTCTCCCTTCCCTTCTTTTTTCTGTCCTCTCCTCCTTTCTTTCTGGTTCTCCTCAGAGAAAGAACCTGACTTAATGATAAAATCTGACCATTTAGCTCAGCTGTACTTTCAGCTAAATGCTACCATGCTAAATGTTAGCATGCTCCACAGGGCATGTCCACCATCATTAACTGTTCCTCCTGATGTGTAGCCACAGTAAGCTAACATGCCAACTCCCATCATGCACTGCAGAGTCAGAAGGAAAAAACAAAAATGGCTGCTGAATGAGGGGAATGAGGAATTTTATTCATGAGCATTTTTAGACAATTGACTCATTTAACAAATGACTTACTGAAAGATAGCATGCTAACATGCTAAATGTAGCCATGTTAGCATGCTAATTTTCCCAGTGTTCTATTTTCTCCTCCTTTCCTTATCTCTCCTTCTCTCTCCTCCTCTCTCATAATGCTGACTCCTTGTGGTGATGATGTCACTTCTTGTGGGCGTGGCTCTGGTTTTGGCGTTTAGATCTGGTGGTCAGATTAAAGTAGGTTGTGGTTTCAATGTTTGACTGTGCAGATTTGTGACAAAATGCTGATCGGCGTCTGAACGACCCAGATTAAAGCTGCAGCTCAGCACCAACGAAGAAGAAGGAGGAAGATGAGCAGATCTGCTCTGACTCAGACAAACTGTGTGTGTGTGTGTGTGTGTGTGTGTGTGTTTTTCCTGGTAGCAGTAACCAGGTCAAGTGGCCACACCGATAATACACCTACAGACAGACAGACAGACAGGCAGACAGACAGGCAGACAGACAGACAGACAGACAGACAGACAGACAGGCAG
>VXCM01010140.1:0-10028 GCA_014773175.1 Lucifuga dentata | reverse complement strand
CCCCACCCCTAATTATTAAGTTTGCTAGCTATTAATTTATATATAATAATAATTTTTCCTAGCAGTTTTGGAAAAAGATGACAGTAACATCATGATTAAGTTCAGCAAGTTTTTCTTTTCTTTTCAGGCAATGCTGGGACTGAGGCCAGTCACACATTAAAATACACGCCAATGGTGGAAAATGAAGAAGAAAAGCAAAATGTAGAGAAGAGAGAGAGGGATGAAGGACAGAAAGGAGAGGGAACAGAGACAGAAGAGGCAGAGGAGATAGAAATGTACCTGAGGACCCTGGAGGGCTTTTTGATGGTCGTATCTATTGATGGAGACTTGATCTTTCTGTCTGATAATGTCAACAAGTACATGGGTTTGGCACAGGTAACCACACACACACACACACACACACACACACACACACACACACACACNACACGCACACACACACACACGCACACACACACACATGCACACACATGCACACACACACACATTGAATGATGTACACAGGTCTGGCCCATGGCATACAATAATTGAAGTTGGAAACATAATCTGGAGATGAGGATCCACTTTTTCCTCCATTTTTGGCTGCTCACTGGTTTTTAAATGTATTTTCAATTCTTGCCATTTTTTTATGTAACAACCATAAACATACACAGACTTTTTACAGGAAGATTAGAAACTTAATCCAAAGCCAAATAAGTTAAAGACCAGATATGTGAATAAATATATAAACACAGTTCATATTAAATGTAGTTTTAATAAAAATAAAAATGACAAAATTAAATCCTATAAGAATATTAAATCATTTAACATGTTTTCATTAAGTCCCAATTTGTTTTAAAGGACCATACCGCCATTTTGCTTGTTTGAGCCTAATATATTTAAATTTCATACATGCAACATTACTGACATCATTTCCCAAAGCATACTACTGGAACGATGAATTTAATTTATTTTCCTACCTTCCAGACCGCCATTGGTTTCAGTTCATTCTGGTACGCTATTAAAATCAACTTGTNGTTTTTTTTTTTTTTGTTTGTTTGTTTTTTTTTAGAAGTTTTGTAATTTTAGCATTTAAGTGCAATTAAAAAGCGCGAGTGAATGTATGTCTCCACTGGGGAATGTAGTCCCAAAAGAAGACCTGCGTTTATCAAAAAATTTAAATGACCTTGACTTTATAAGACTGCGTGATGATTAGCAGGTGAAACATCAATTTTTATGGTGAGGTATCACTTAAATATTTGATTTTGGAAAATTAAGAGATTTTGCAAAATATCAGGAAAGCTGAAATACATAATAATTTATCCTTTGAAATGGTTGTCAGTAACCTTACATGTATGAAAAGTTAACATATTAGGCTCAAACATGCAAAATGGCCAGTATGGTCCTTTAAAGCTTAGTTCAACCTTATTCTCCCAGGTTTTGACATTATGACAACTGAAACGGCATAGTTTTGCAGTTTCATCCACACATGGCCAACAACAAAACGAATGAATGAATGAATAATTCCTTCCAGTTTAAGCTGATGTTATCTAGGCTAAAATATGGTGTGAGGGCCCAAATCAATAATTTCATAACGTTAAGGTTGGCTTTCAGTGTGCTGTTATGCATTTAAAGCATTTGGAAATGAAAATATTCTTCCTTTATCTTGTTCTGCACAGGCTGAGCTAATGGGACAAAATATCTATGAGTTTACCCACCCCTGTGACCACGAAGAAATCAGAAATAGCCTACGTCTTTCAACAGGTGTGTGTGTGTGTGTGTGTATCTGCTTTCTCCTCCCTCAATATATTATAATCATCTTATTTTTTGGTTAAACGAAAAAAAAGACTGAATGACTTGTTGTCTTTAGGTGAAAGCTGGTGTGATGCGAAGAGGGAATTTATCATGAGGATGAAAAGCACCATGACACACAGAGGAAGAAGCACCAACATCAAGTCAGCAACTTGGAAGGTTAGCGAGGAGTGCTGCAGCTAAAATCCATCACCTGGAAACATTTTAAAGTTAGTGCTGATATCAATGATTTGCAAAGAAGTAATTCATGTTTTGTGGGTGTTTTAGGTTCTCCGCTGTCAGGGCCGTCTGAAGGTGTTTACTGCCCCGTCTGTCACTTTCTGCCTGCTGCTCACCTGTCAGCCTCTTCCTCTCTCACACACACTCCTCAGTGTACACACCTTCACCAGCCAGCATAGCATGGACATGAGGTTCACACGCTGTGATCAGAGGTGATTCACACTAATGTACAAAAACACAGAGAGAGAGAGAGAGAGAGAGAGAGAGAGAGAGAGAGAGATACCCAACTGAGGTTTTATCTAAATCGGAGTAAATGTACAAAGAGTACAGTAAAATAGGTCATTTCAAATGTGTGTGTGTATGTGTGTGTGTGTGTGTGTGTGTGTGTGTGTGTGTGTGTGTGTGCCTGTGAAACAGGGTGATGGTGCTTTTAGGTTATAGCCCAGAGGAGCTCCTCGGCCGTTCCTTCTATGATCTCTGTCACACGCTGGACACAAACTGTCTGACCACAAATCATCTGAACTGTGAGTAGTGACTACACACACTACACACACACACAACACACACTACACATACACTTGCCTAATTTCTTTTATACTCAACACCCCCCCAACCCCTTCTCTGCAGTGTGTGTGAAGAGNTTGCCTAATTTCTTTTATACTCAACACCCCCCCAACCCCTTCTCTGCAGTGTGTGTGAAGAGTCAGTCAGTCAGTGGTCTGTACAGGATGCTGGTGAGAGGTGGAGGTTACGTTTGGGTGGAGAGTCACAGCGCCGTCGTCCCCACTTTCTGTCGCTCCAAGTCCATCCCCAGCACCCGTCAGCCTCTCTGCATCCTCTGTGTTACCTATGTCCTCAGGTGTGTGTGTGTGTGTGTGTGTGTGTATGTGCGTGTTTTCATAACTGGAAAATAGTAACAACTCGCAACACTGCTGTGCACGCTGAGTGAAAACAGACCTTTGTAAGTACTGTCTCTTTAAGGCCCTCTGTGGAAAGTTCTGTTCCGTTCTGATTGGCCAGTTCCGTCGGTGCCTGAGGTGCAAACACCCACAAATACCCACAGACTGTAAAACAAAGATGCCGGCCAAACACTCGTACTTTGTGGATGTGTCTAACTACATGTATAGGTGAATAAAAATGTGTTACATGTTGACATAAATGTGTTATAGAAGTAAAGGACTAATTAAAAACAAAGTTTCCAGGGCAGTTCAAGACCTTTGGATGGGACTTATTGGATGCATTTCTCTCGGCATCAACACATACTTATTACTATATTACACTATTAAAAAAATATATATATAGTTAGAATTTACTGGGATTGATCAATCTAAATACAGTTCGCATAAAATTACATATAATTTAATTTAAATGTGAATGCAAAAATCATGCCGTATGAATGCCCATTTTTCCTTCTGGTTTTGATTTTTTAACATCACAACTTCCTTCAATTCACCAACAACGACAGTTTACAAGAAACAATCCCTGGTTTTAAACGCATCCCATGCAATATTAATGTAACTCTGAGAATAAATAATGCATTAAATATTTCACTATGATGGATTACCTACACATCTCAAAGCTTTTCGAAAGTTTTTAAAAGTCTTTGAGTCAATTTTTACATTGAAATTAACTGCAAACATCACTTGAACTTATAAGTACTGGAATTAATGTAAAGTGTATGTAAAATGCTGTTAAAGGTCTAAAACAGCAGTTTGGTCCTTTAAATGAAATCTGTTGGTTGTTGATGTGCAAAAAAAGAAAAAAAAACAGAGAATTATTGACGAATTAATGAATTATATATTATATATCACTTAATAAATTAATGTGTTGTTATTTATAGCAGATGTAAGTGTGTATATGTTATGTTTGTGTTATAGTGGGGTGGAGAAGCCGTCCTTGCAGCTGTCTTTGGACCAGGCTGTTCACAGATATATGAGCTGAATTCTGCTGAATCCTCAAAATCCTCTGCTCTACCTCCTCCTCTGATCTTATGAATTATTTTCATTAAACTAACTGAATTAAAACAAAACCTCCAAACTCAATCTGCGCTGTGTGTTTTTTTTTTGTATCAACCCCTAANTCCACTGATTTTAACTGATGCACGTTTTAGGTATTTTAATTTGGCTACAGCTATTTGAAGGATCAGGGATGTTATCTACTATCACTTTTTTATTTTTTTTTAAACAATTCTTAGCATTTCTTGTTTGTAGTTCTAAGGTTTAAGAAAAAAAATGAACAACTCCATCTGCATTTCCCAAGTCAAGTTTATTTATAGAGCCCAATATCACATATGATGTCCCAACCCAGCCCAAATTCTCCAAGAAGATGAGAAAAAACTCCCTAAAAAAAAAACCAAAAAAAAAAAAAAAAANAAAAAAAAAAAAAAAAAACCTGATCATATAAGGGGAGAAAAAAATGGAAGAAATCATAGGAATTCAAAGAGAGATCCCCTCTCCTCAAATGGCCAGTTGTGCAATAGTAGGAGGGGAAGCTGGCAAATTACAAAGAGTCAAACAATGAAATAATACAGGAAGATACAAAAACAGCAACTGAGCCATGATCCGGTAAGATGATCTCAAGATGGAGTCAAAAAGAAATCATAGAGTCAGTGAAATGGTCCACAGAGGACAGTAAGATGGACTGCAGGGACAAGTTGATTGAAACGTCTACAAGTGGATGTATGGTCATTTTCCTGTTTCCTATGTTGGGTTAGTGGGGGAATAAAGGAGGATCCATGGAGGGGGTATAATATGTGGTAGCCTGTGAACGATGAGGACCAACACATCTGAGGACTCTTTGAGGAGAGGGACCACCACCAGGCGAGCACAACACCAGGGTCAGAAGCCACATGGCAGACCAGTATGCTTGACTTCCCAAAAACCATTCCACAAATACTGTAAATGTCTTCTTTTACTAAAGTTACACTTGGGCCTAAGTTGGATTAATCACCCCGCAACCTCTTATTTTGTCCTGCTAGTTTGTTTTTTTTTGTTGTTGTTGTTTTTTAATGATCCCAGCAGCATCACGGTTTTTTCTTCCTCCTGAAAGGAAACTGAAAGTCTAGGTTGTGGTTGACAGACAGTTAACAAGCCGTCATGATGGCTGAAATTTGTTTAGAAAAAGCAGAGTCTGACCTCTTCTTGATTTCTCTGGACCTGACCTGACTTCCTGTGGGGTTTCCTTCTGGGTCACCTGACACGTGGGGTGACAGGCAGAGACGTACAGCAATACACACACACACACACGTATTGTGCTGATGAAGAGATGTGAACAGAAACAAGTCAAAGCCACAGCTTCCTGAATAGAGACACTTGGTTGGAAAGTTCTCGTGGGAACGTGTTCAACTTTTTACCTCTCAGCCTCCCTTAGAAAGCCACACTCACACACACACACACACACACACACACACACACACACACACAACAGATGATTTCAGTTGTTAGTCGGATTATTATAAAAAAAAAAAGGAAATAGGAAACAATCGGACAATATAAGGTAACATAATTGTCCTATTACACTATATTAAATATTGCAGTTATTGGACCATAACATTGCCTGTGTAGATGGTTAAGATTAGTCTAAATTAAAGTTAATTTGCTCATTAATGAGACAAATGGCACATTCTGTACTTGGTTGCAAATGCTCAAGCATAAAATACATAAAAATCCAAGATTTACTTCTATTCTTGTCCTCAAAATCCTAAAAGACATCAGGCATTTATGACTTATGGCTTATGGAAAATTCATAAAAAGACAGATTTCTGTCTTTGACTACATCCTATTAAGTCCACACACCCCCAAACTCATCATACAGTATGAACTATAGCGTGTAAGTAGTTTCATTTTCTAACAAGCATTACGGCCTCCAAAAGTAGTTATTGCATCAGAAAAACAACATTAAAATGATGTGGTGCATTCAATGTGAGATCAGTTGTTTGGATTCTTAAAGTCTCAATAACTGAATGGTTTATCACTATAAAAATGTATGAATGTGTTTGGCAAAATATTTTGTATTCCCAGGAAGTACATCGGCTATAAACCATAATATAATCTCATTCTCATTCTTGCATTTAGAAAACAGCATGAAGGGAAAGATTCTTGCTCCATCTAGTGTTAAATGACGTCTCTGACACCAGCCATGCACCAACCAACACAAGGAGGCCATATTTCACGTTTAACGCTCAGGGCACTGTTATGTTGCACAAGTGGTCAGGAATAATATTTCAAAGGAAAATTCTTTCCTCATCTTCCAGAGACAAGTTTCGTCTAGTTTGCGGCAAAGGTGTGTTAAAAACTCCAAAATTGGTGTAGGAACTCAACTATAAGGACAAAATAAAATAAAATATAATAAAAACAAATTGTATCTCTCTTAACATGCTTTTAGCATTTGTGATCATGTATCTCTAATAATCATTTACTGTAAATATAATGCACACACTTCTATGTTTTAATAATGCATCTCAACATGTCTCTTTCTCTTTTTCTCTTGTTATCACTTTCTTTATCTTTCTCACACACACTTTTTTTGTTTTTTTACCATACTTCTTGCTCCTCTAAATCTTTATTAAAGAAGTCACACTTGTTCTTAAACCTTCTTTGTGCAAAGGAATGTGTCACACAGGGGCTTAAAACTCCTCTTGCACCAATTAAACCACATTTTCTCCTCTTCTTTGAACACATTCATTTGACAAACACTCACACAACATGTAGGATTCTGCAGAAGCGTTTTCAAGGTGACCCTGGCAGTTGTTGGGGAATTTTGGGCCTCAATGTTCTTCCAGAAGCCTGATCAGTCCAAAAGACCAAGTCTGTGCTGGGGTGGGGGTGGGGGAGATATGAATATGCTAGGGTGGGCTGATAGCTTAAATCCATGCCATGTTCTCTACCATGATCATGTACTCTCTCACACACAAAAAAAAGAGAAAAAGAGGAGCAAGCATGACCAGACCAATGCCAACTCATTCATGAAGGAAGATTTTCTCTCCTTCCTGACAATCATGCTTTTCCAAAGACAAGAACACGTGACTCTGCTGAACTGGCCCTTGTTTACAGGAACGTTCTACCATCCCTCTACTTCTTCATACTCTTCTCCTCCCCCAGTAACACCCACATGGTTGGGTGGGTGTTGTCAGGCTGTTAGCCAATAACATGACGGTGTTCAGCCTTTGAAAGCCATGATAAATCAGTGTGTGTCAGTGCAGGGAGAAAAAAAGAAAGACTTTGGGGGGGGGGGNTGGGGGGGGGGGAAGGAATGATAGAATTCGAGAGAAAGGAGAGGTGATAGTGAACCATGTATAACCAGAGGCAGATAATGCAAAGCTATGTGTTTTACTGTTTTCAATTACTAATTACTTTCTATTGGAATCATCATTTTATTGTGGCATTAATAAATGTGTAGATATAGATAAAGAAAAATGAAAGACAGAATTGTATGGAATTGACCTCTGGACCACAGTTCAAAGATTCACAGTTCAAAGATTTTTTATTTTATGAAATATGTTTTACATGTCAAAGTGAAAATGATAAAACAAAAAGGATTTCTTAATCTTGGACCATTTTCAAATCAGAATCACCAATAATTGTTGTTGTTTACCTACATAAAAATGCAAAAATATTGATAATGTTAGCCTGCCTGTTTTGATCTTTTACAATTTATTTTAAAACAATTTCACAATGAATCTTACATGATGCCTAAACAGCAATTAATGTGAGGCATAATTTAAGTGTTTTCACCACAATGTACTGAAAAATAAAGGAACATTAATTGTCTTGATGTACAGTATATGTGAAGAAGTTGATTATTATTATTATTATTATTATTATTATTATTATTATATATTTTTTTTAAATAATATTAACTGCTCTTTGCTTATCTTTAAAAAGACAGAACAGACATGCATGCATCTTCAGATATCATCTCCTTTCTGTCCTGTTTCTGTCTCTCTAAGACAAAACTTCAACATTCTAGAAGGAGAAATGAGGAGCTATAACTGGCATTACTGTGTTTCTAATACTGAGGCATGGCCGTGACTTTGAGCTGGTTGCGATGGATAACATGGTTACTATTGATCACTTTGACCATCTGACATCAGTGATGATCAAAAATGGTCAGAACATCAAGATTTACACCCTGACTAATAATCTGTATGTACCTGAATGTACCAGTAAAGGTGTGTGGTCATTTTGTGCATTGTTACATTGAGACGTAATTCCACATGCTCCTCATATTGTGTAATCACGTGTTTACCGGTGTTTGATACCGGTGTATACTGTATGTACCAGTGCCTGGGGGGAATGATCTAATCTTATCTCCTGTGCAGAGTCCATTGGCGTATGCTCAGGTCAGGGCCTTCATTCAGACGTACTCAGCAC
This sequence comes from Lucifuga dentata, assembly GCA_014773175.1. Taxonomy (NCBI): domain Eukaryota; kingdom Metazoa; phylum Chordata; class Actinopteri; order Ophidiiformes; family Bythitidae; genus Lucifuga; species Lucifuga dentata. Next base: position 1,647 of record VXCM01010140.1, on the reverse strand, counting down.
ACTCTTCTCTTTTTCTCTCTGCACCACACACAGGGATAGACATTGTTCACATGTATGTGTAAAAAACAGTGTGAACATGCAATGAATGCAGTGTTATATAACATAGTTACACTACCTTAGATTTCCCAAAGGCTAATTTTGAAAAATGGACTCTGACAACTGTGGCAGATCTGCTGACTTAAGAATGTAACAAAACATAAAAGGGTTACTATTTAAGCTAAATATTCTATTTACTGTTGCAACAAACAGACAGAATTTATCCCACACCGCAGTGGAAATGCTTATGGTCATAGCTTGTATGACATAGCTAAACCCAAAAGTGACATAATCATTCCAGCGACTCCGTATTGGATGTTATTGAGAGTAATCTTGATGTTACGATTGTGTCTTGATTGTTAGGTGAGTTTGCAGATTATTCCTTTTTATGAGTATTCTATTTGTAAACGCAGTCTTTCTAAGAACAGTACTGATACATTAAAGGAACTATCCAGTTGTTTGAGTGAATTAAGCTTTGATTTCAATCACAGTTTTTGCATAGAAGCCATTTTTTTATGACTACAGGGTGAGAGATCATTTTAGTGGACTCTGCAATCTCATTGCTCTGCACTGCACAGATAGTGTAAGCTCTAATTGGCTGTAGATTGATCCCATGTTGCCTTGTTGCTGTTCTGAGTGAAAAGGCCTCTGGCGAAGATTACTATCATGAGCAACCTGGCAGAGCTGTCACAGCTCAGCCTCAGAGCCTTGTTCCAGCTGGCAGATCCCCCATTTTCAACATGCTTCGGCTATCCAGCACCCACACACACACATAAATGACCTGCTGCCCTAATTTGCACATGCTCACACATAATTGCTCACTCCCTGTGACCCTGGTTATATGCATACTTTCAAGTAGTATATCTCACTCACACACACAACCTTGTTTGTTTTTAATGGTCAAGCCAAACTGAAGAGGAACTTAATCAGCACTGCTACTGATGCTAGCTACTGATGTCATTGATGGGTCTTTTTTTTTTTTTTTTTTTTTTGCCAAATTTATATTTCACCAACATTAGTTTCTCAAGGCTGATACTGATATTTTTGCATAGAGGCTGTCAGAGTTCAGTCATTTATCCTTTATATTTGTCAGTGTCAGGCTAAAACATAACAAGAATACTTTTCCTCAATTTTTTCAACAACTGGACACACTGCACATCACTGTCTCAGTTCCACACATTAATTGTAGATGTCTGTAATGGTGGTTAATAATTGCCACAAATACATAATAAATCACTAGCAGAGTAGGCCTGCTGATGACAGCAGGCCTATGAAGATCCTTTGAACACACCATAAAGTACAAAACTATAACATTGTAGTTAGCAAAGGCTAATAAATAACTAGACTGGTGCTGCCAGCCCATGTTTCCTCAATACAACATTTATAACATTGTGTTCATTTGTATTTAAATGCTTTTCATTTAACTTCACCAAATGGCATCATCAGGGTGTATCATGCCTCTTTATCATGCCCTTTGATACCTTTATACTAGTTTATCAGACACCTCAAACACATTTGTAATAATCAGTGATTTAAAAATTAATTAATGCAGCCTCAAGGGGGCACAAGTCAGTGTCCTCCTTGTGCCGGTCCCAAGCCCGAATAAATGCA
>VXCM01010139.1:0-20054 GCA_014773175.1 Lucifuga dentata | reverse complement strand
TTAGATGGAGGCAGATGATTCGCTGTGGTGACCCCTGAAGGGAAAGCCGAAAGGAAAAGAAGAAAGCTGAAATCTGACCTCAAATCAGATCTTAAATATTAAGACTGATCTTAAATCAGACCTTAAAACTTAAATCAGACATTAAATCAGACCTTAAAGCTTAAATCAGACCTTAAAGCTTAAATCTGACATTAAATCAGACCTTAAAGTTTAAGTCTGAACCTAAATCAGACCTTAAAGATTAAATTAGATCTTAAAGCTTAAATCTGACATTAAATCAGACCTTAAAGCTTAAATTAGACCTTGAAGCTGAAATCTCACCTCAAATCAGACCTTAAATCTTAAATCTGACATAAAATCTGACCTTAAATCAGACCTCAAAGCTTTAAATCAGACATGAAATCTTAAATCTGACATTAAATTAGACCTTAAAGCTGAAATCTGACCTCAAATCAGATCTTAAATCAGACCTTAAAGCTTAAATCTCACCTTAAATCAGACCTTAAATCTTAAATCTGACATTAAATCAGACCTCAAAGCTTAAATAAGACTTTAAAGCTTAAATCCAACCTCAAATCAGACCTTAAATCTTATATCTGACATAAAATAAGAAATTAAAGCTGAAATCTGACCTCAAATCAGATCTTAAATCAGATCTTAAATCAGACCTTAAAGCTTAAATCTGACTTTAAATCAGACATTAATCTGACATTAAATCAGACCTCAAAGCTTAAATCAGATCTTGAAGCTGAAATCTGACCTCAAATCATAACTTAAATCTTACATCTAACCTTAAATCAGACCTTAAAGCTTAAATCTGACCTCAAAGCTTAAATCAGACCTTAAAGCTTAAATCTGACATAAAATCAGACCTTAACTCTTAAATCTGACATAAAATCAGAAATTAAAGCTGAGATCTGACCTCAAATCAGATCTTAAAGCTTAAATGTGACCTTAAATCAGACCTTCAAGTTTAAATCAGACCTTAAAGCTTAAATCTGATCTTCAATCAGACCTTGAAGCTGAAATCTGACCTCAAATCGGACCTTAAATCTTAAATCTGACCTTAAATCAGACCTTAAATCTTAAATCTGACCTCAAAGCTTAAATCAGACCTGAAAGCTTAAATCTGACATTAAATCAGACCTTAANCTTAAATCTGACCTCAAAGCTTAAATCAGACCTGAAAGCTTAAATCTGACATTAAATCAGACCTTAAAGCTGAAATCTGATCTCAAACCAGATCTTAAATCTTAAATCTGTCCTTAAATCAGACCTTAAAGGTTAAGTTTGACCTTAAATCAGACCTTAAATCTTAAGTTGGACCTTAAATCAGACCTTAAAGCTAAATCTAACCTTAAATTAACCTTAAATCTTAAATCTGACCTTAAATCAGACCTTAAAGCTTAAATCAGATCTTAAAGCTTAAATCAGACTTTAAAGCTTAAATCTGACCTAAAATCAGACCTTAAATGTTAAATCTGACATAAAATCAGAACTTGAAGCTGAAATCTGACCTCAAATCATACCTTAAATCTTAAATCTGACATAAAATGAGAAACTAAAGCTGAAATCTGACCTCAAATCAGATCTTAAATCAGACCTTAAATCAGACCTTAAAGCTTAAATCTGACATTAAATCAGACCTCAAAGCTTAAATCTGACCTTAAAGCTGAAATCTGATCTCAAATCATACCTTAAATGTTAAATCTGACATTAAATCAGACCTTAAAGCTTAAATCAGACCTTAAAGCTGAATTCTGGCCTCAAATCATAACTTAAATCTTACATCTGACCTTAAATCAGACCTTAAAGCTTATATCTGACATAAAATCAGAAATTAAAGATGAAATCTGACCTCAAATCAGATCTTAAATTGGACCTCAAATCAGACCTTAATGCTTAAATCTCACCTTAAATAAGACCTTAAAGTTTAAATCAGACCTGAAAGCTTAAATTTGACATTAAATCAGACCTTAAAGCTTAAACATGAATGCAGTATAATACTGTAATATATAATTTATCATTTATTAAATATGAATGCAGCATAATACTGTAATATGTAATTTATCATTTATTAAAAATGAATGCAGTGTAACATTGTAATATGTAATTTATCATTTATTAAACATGAATGCAGTATAATACTGTAATATGTAATTTATCATTTATTAAACATGAATACAGCATAATATGTAATATGTAATTTATCATTTATTAAACATGAATGCAGTGTTACTATATAATATGTAATTTATCATTTATTAAACATGAATGCAGTGTAATACTGTGATATTTAATAACAACAAGGATCAATAATCTGCTGATTCACTCTGTTCCAACATAATTAATAAAGTTAAGCTCACTAAAGCTTTGATGAAGTCTTCAAAGAGGTTCTAATGTAATTCTGAACGTTTTTGTGTAGTCAGGTCAGTTTTCTTAACTCTGAAAACTGAAACATAAACTGTTTTACATACAGCAGCAATGATAAATGATGTATTGATGCCCAAAAATTAATTAAAAAAAAAAAAGCATTGAATAGAAATAGAGTAGAAATAGAGTAGAAAGAGAAGACAGGAGGAAGCCTCAATTATATAAAATCTCTCCAACTCTGTCTTATGGATGTACATCACCATGATCAATATAGTAACACACACACACACACACATGCACAAAACATTAAAGGTGTTTTCAGACCTGTACTCCAGGTTCCATTTCTCACTTGGTTTGCTTCCACTCACACCAGAATATATCAACAAAAACCATGTGACACCACTGGCTCTGCTGATTGGTCAGTCAGGGGACGGGAGAGAGAGAGAGAGAGAAAGAGAGAGAGAGAGAGAGAGAGAGAGAGAGAGAGAGAGAGAGAGAGAAAATCAAATCTGGAAAACGTTTCTGACACACAGCGAGCACATGCAGCCACATGCTAACCTTCAACAAGTTCATCTGAAGACGTGACAAGTATCAACAATGATTGTGGATTTGTTAATCAAAGATTTACTGTATATACTCATATAAGCTGAGTTTTTATTACCAAATGTCACAAAGCTAATTGTGGGTTGGCTTATACAGGAGAAATTCAGATTTGATCCCAGAGAAGGAAATTTCCAGAGCGGAAATACTACCATTACCACTACCCATGAAAACAGTTTAAATCATACCTTAGAATGAGATATTTCCTGACTAAACATCTTATCCAGCACATTTTGCAGCAGCCGGTAAGCTCTGTTCCGATTGGTTAGTTACGGTAATCAGCTGCTGAAATAAATATCATGTTTATTGGTACATGGATTATTTTCAGAAAATNCGGTAATCAGCTGCTGAAATAAATATCATGTTTATTGGTACATGGATTATTTTCAGAAAATCACAGGAATACTATGATAATACCCAGAAAAACAGGCTAAACAAATAAATTGATGGAACAAACATCAAGGGGTCGGCTTATATACAGTATGAGATTGGTTTATACTCCAGTATAGTATATGGTAGTTTTCTTAACGTTAACTGCACATAGACGTCTCTGGCTGTAGATCAATCAATAGATCAATAGACTGCTCTGGAACAGCAGGTACGATTTCTGTATTGAGACCTGCACAAACGAACTCCACCGAAGAAATCAAACCCAAATCCAGCTGAACTGGAATGTAAAAAGGCCTGAAGGCCATGTTGGTGTTTTATGTAAACACACACAACTCAGACCCTAAGTAGTCTGACAGCATCGTTATCGCCGCTGTTTTTCAAAATGAGCACATTTCCCATCAGCCTATTGTTCTCTGTTTCTCAGACACACATTATTGGCAGAACATTTTCCTCTTTTGTCCTGTAAAACAATCTGCTTCCTACAAATCAGCCTGAGCAGTCACAGCAGAGAGCATGGCGTAACAGCTGTCAGGCTGCTCACTGAGGGTCCTGATTGTTTGTAGTAGTTCCAGCAGTAAGTGAGGATGAATGTGGGAGTTTTGTGTTGATTGTTGGTTTGAGGATCTGTGTTCCTGCTGCAGCTCAGAGGACGCTTGTCGCAGCATTAAGGCTTCGATTTCCACTCAAATGACAAATGGCTGAACTCGCTGAACTGATAAAAGCATCTGCTGTTGGTGTTAAAAGGTTGATGGCAACTGCATTAAAACAACCAGCCTACTCTAATGAAACGCTAATGCTTTAGCCTGCATTTACATTTCACTCTGTGCACATTTGTCTCGATCCATTTCAGCAGAGATAAGGTCAGTTGGCATCAGGGAGCCCAGCATACTGGTAAACTTTGTGTTGTTAATGCACCATCCTGAACATATTTATCATTTTTCTGAAGGAAGTCAATCAATATATTAACTCATTTTTTTTTTTTTTTTTTTNTTTTTTTTTTTTTTTTTTGTAAATCCCAAAGCAATGAAAACAATCTTAATTTGTTCTTTATTCAAAATCCTTATTTCATCATTACTTTCCCTAGCAGTAAATAAAAGGAAAAAAACTTAAATTGTTTACTGTTTGCTATATTTGACTTTGTATTTCTTTCTGTCTTTGTTGTTGATTGTACAAGCAAGTTGTACATGTTTGTGAATTATGTTCAATAAAGTTTTTTTTTTTTTTTTTANAAAAAAAAAAAAAAAAAAAAAAAAAAAAAAAAAAAAAAAAAAAAGAAGTCAGCAACAAAATGGACAGCATAAACTTACAGTCTCAGAAAAGAGGAAAGCCGGAACAAAAGGCAAACCATCTGATGAAGGGCTGAGGCTGAAAATCTAAATCCAGAGGACAGTGTGACATCAGGATACAATACTATCTGACAGGACAACAGCTTCACAAATCCAGAGTGGCCGAGGAAAAATACGCAAAACCAAAACCGACCGAGGTCAGATTCTAAACGTGTAGGAAGAAAAAACAAAGCAAAGCAGGATGAGGCTGCAGACAGCAGGGAGGAGAGAAAATCATATTTGCAACTTTAATTAAAGGACCATTCCATCCATTTCACATGTTTTAGCCTAATATATTCTGTTTTCATACATGTAACGTTACTGACAATCAGTTCCCAAAGCATACTACTGCAACAGTGAATTAAAAATGTTTTTCCTACCTTCCAGACCTCCATTGGTNCAAAGCATACTACTGCAACAGTGAATTAAAAATGTTTTTCCTACCTTCCAGACCTCCATTGGTTTCGGTTCATTCTGGTATTAAAATCAACCTGTTGATACTTGAAACGTTCTTGGGATAGGTAAACCATCATCACCAACAACACGTGTATTCAGGTTTTTTTAGAAGTTATGTAATTTTAGTGTTTAAGCTCAATAAAAAGCGTGGAGTGAATGTATGCCTCCACCGGGGAATATAGTCCCAAAAGAAGACCTGCGTTTATGGAAAAATTTAAAGGACCGTGACTTCATAAGGCTGTGTAACTATTAGCAGGAGAAACATGGATTTTTAAGGTGGGTGTATCACTTGAATATTTGATTTTGAAAGATTAAGAGATTTTGCAAAATATCAGGAAAGCTGATTTTATCCTTTGGGAAATGATTGTCAGTAACGTTACATGTATGAAAACTGAATATATTAGGCTCAAACATGTAAAACAGGTTGTATGGTCCTTTAAACAAATTTAACTGTGGGACGCCATTCTCCACCATAAACGGGAAACATCCATCTCCATGGTTACTGACAGCCGCCTCGCTCAGCCAGCTGTTAGGTTACATTAGGTGATGTTTCCTTGTAAATAGAATCCCAAACCAATCATCATATTTCAAAACTAAATAGTGGTTTCTTTTAATGGATCATTTAGTGGATCTGTGAATTTAGGGAATTTAGTTTCTCCAACCTGCAGCACAGAGCTTCTGGTTAGAGGTTGTGGATTCTGAGAAATGCAGGCTTTCTGTTTGTCCACTTCCTCCTCCATGGTTTGGGACCGTAATATGGTGAGCAGAGGTGGAGAGACAGATGGGGAGAGGACAGACCGACGCTGTGGCATTCTCGCTGTCACACTCACTCAGACGCCAAATACTGAAGGCAGATTTCCCTGGAAAGCTCAGTTTGGAGAGTTCTTTTTGCTGCAGCTTGAATGTCCTCAGCAGTCAGGCTTCTTCTTTAAGTCACGAGAAAATGAATTCTGTGCTGGAAAGCAGAGAACTTTCCAGTTAGCTAAATCACTTTCTGTATGCTTGGTGTTTCTCTGTGGGTTGGTGCTGATGAAGGTCCTCATTACAGCATCAGATATCACAGTTAATATGCATGAGAGCAGGTGTGCCAGTCCTTTTGTGTCGCTGTTGTGTGTAATATCTCTTCATTGTTCATGTTAAATGTTCTCTATAATGAGGCAGGTGAGATGTGGAGATGTTTATTGAGTTGTTCAGCTTGTTTGTGAAAAGATTTTATGCCTTTGACGGTGTTACAGGGAAAAGCTACAATCTCTGTGACAGGGCGACTGCAGCACCACCAGCACCTCTGCTGCCCGTGGGTGTGGTGCTGTGAGTGTGGTGTCATGGGTATGGTGCCATGGATATGGTTCCAAGGCTGTAGTGTCGTGGGTGTGATACCATGGCACCACATCCACGTAAGGTAAAGGACCTCAGTTCCAATTTCCCTGGGACCTGAGCGCGCTCACTAGATGTGAACACATTAACTGATTGGAAAGAGAGACACCTGCTGCACATCCTGTATTTAAACAGCCCGTCCTCAATACATGTTTCTAAGCATCAGGAAATAATTTTAGAGAAAATAACAAACACACACTGTGAGTTTGGGGGCATGCACACATACCACACACGCACACACACACACACACACACACACACACACACTGCACTCAGACAAGCACACACACATTGAAAACACACTGAACACATAAAAAGTAGCAGCAAAAGGTCAAACACAGATAACATGCTTCAGCATCTTGGGCTTCCAGATGTGAATGTGTGTGTGTGTGTGTGTGTGTGTGTGTGTGTGTGTGTGCGTGCGTGCGTGGTGTGAACCGTTGCGCTCTATAAATAGGGCATAAAGAATTGAAACATAAATATGAAGTGAACAGGTTTTATAAGTCTGGCAATATTAGATGTTCTACATGGAAGCACTTAGCTGAAAATAGAGATGTGACCCAAAAAAAAAATTAAAAAGCATATCACATAATCTACACATACTCATTTTAAATACAGGACTGAAAAAGACGTGTAACCTGAATATAATAAAGGCAGCCAGTCATTTGTTGTAAATATGCATGGATGTGTATGCATGGATTCATGATTTTGTCTCTGATGTGAATTTTAATCATTTGTTGATTGTTGGTCCACAGACACAGAAACATTTTGAAGAAGCTAATAACTCATAATCCACCATCAGCTTGTTGTCCAAAAACAGCAGATTTTAATCTCGAGCTTCTGGATATTTAAATACAGCCATCAATCTGACATGCACCATCTTTATAGTCTTTTTGCTGTAAATGTAAAGTGGATTCATTCTGAGCTGAGAGTTGTGCTTCCTTCATCCTGCATTCAGACTTTGTTGTGTTTGCTCTGAAGCCTAAATGAAATCAAATCAGGCTGGTCTATGCTTATATGCAGTACATTATGTACAATACTGTATATTCTCAGTGAGTCCAGGTCCTTAAACACTGAACATCCACACCAAGTGTTAGAGCTCATCAATCATGAATCGTTAGACAATAAAGGCATGCTAACCCTTTCAGTATTTAGTATAAGCAAATCAAAAGTAGACTGATGGTTTCAGTATCATTAACTTTCTTACTGTTTCTTTAATTAGATGTGAAATTTATTTTGAACTGTATAATACTGTATATGTACCATAATATCTCATTAATAGTTTGCTTGACCATTTGGTAAAGCATGTTGTGAGTACTACACATAAGCATAGTAACATTTATCTCTTAATTCATGCATAGGCAGCAAAGCAGCAAACTTTTCTTCCTCTGGTATCAGAAAGCCAAGCATTTCCTTTACTTTATAGGAACTTTTTTTTTTTTTTTTTTTNTAAAAAAAAAAAAAAAGCTGTTGAGAGAGATGAGCAAAAGTGACTTCTTCTACAAATGGATGTTCTACAAAGACATGTAATTTAACTCTTAATGTGGTTTTACCCATTTTATTGCAAAATTATAGCAAATAAATTCTTGATGAGACCATTAACGGAACCTGCCTACATTACTCAGGAGGTTCCACAGTGAGACGTGACTGTGAGTGCTGTGGACATCTATGAGGCTGTAGTAGAAATGCTGATGGTCCTGGCTCGGTTCAGATATAGTTCTCTGTAGCAAAAACAAACAAAACAAAACAAATAAACACTATGGTGTCTGAGGCTACATTGCACTACACTCTTGATGCTTAATTCAGATTTTTTGCCTGTATATGTATATACCTCAGCTCACAGGAAGTCTAGATGGAAGCGAGGACTCAGGATGTGGGATTATGTGCTTGAGAAGTTTGAGAGTGATCAGGAAACTACCTTTTGTGGCCGATCAGGGTGTAGAAGTGGATGCGTGGTTTGGTCATGTGATGAGGGTGTAGAAGTGGATGTGTGGTTTGGTCATGTGATGAGGGTGTAGAAGTGGATGCTTGGTTTGGTCATGTGATCAGGGTGTAGAAGTAGATCTGTGGTTTGGTCATGTGATCAGGGTGTAGAAGTGGATCCGTGGTTTGGTCATGTAATCAGGGTGTAGAAGTGGGAGGAGCCTGTTATCACACACTATCACGTCTGTTGACATAAACATCATCAGCATGTCTGAGAAAAAGTCTGTCCTCATTTCTGCTGATGGACAGTCGTTATCGTATTGATTGCTTACATCATTCATACGCAGATAAAGTGGTAGAGTCAGATACATATGTGTTGGCATGGCGATGAAATTCTGATCTGTGTATTTGGATCACAGTCACATTGGCAGATCTTCATGTGATTTTGCAGCTTGGTGAACAGAGATGGTGTGTTATTCACTTTTTCTGAGTATTTTACTTCAGCGGTTTGAATGTGGTTTATTTAGCAGTCCACCAATGATTACAAGCTGCAGCCTGCAGGCATTTTACATCTGCAGTGTCAGACAGGAAGTTCAAATAATAAAATAATAAACAGTAATTCCACATGAAATTATGTACAATGAAATTTCAAGTTGAAAGACAGAATTGTAACAAAGGTAGCACTGGCAGAGTTAATTGATTATGTGAGCGTAGCTGGTAAATTGGTGCGGTCGGTGGACACGCCGCAGCGTTTTCTGCCTGTGGTGACATGCTGCTGTAATTTGTGGCACCAAGATATCAGAGTGCAGAGCAGAGAAAAAAAACTGCCCACATTCTGGTGATAATCATCCTCAGGAGGAAGATGAACACAGCACGTGTCCCAACCAATGTCAACATTTTCCATCTGTGACTGAAAACAGTCTGTCACCAGACGCTGCTAAGCTGTGTGTGTGTGTGTGTTAAAAGAAAATTCTAAACCAGTTAGTCATAATGAACTCGTGACTGTGATGCAGATGAAAAGGGAAGCTGCTGGAGAAGCTGCCTGATGCAGCACGTGCTCTGCCATGAGCTGTGAATAATGACATTGTCATCTAGGTAGACAAAAGTGATTTAACGTGTTATAAAGCACATCATTATTGAGAGTCTGGAGGACAGTTGGAACATTAGTCAACCAAAAAGTCTTACTGAGTACTCATAGTGACCGGCAGGAGTGTAGAAAGTCCTTCATCTCCCTCACGGAATATGGACGAGGAGGTAGACGTAGAGATCTAGCTTGGTTTCCCCTGGAGACACTCAGAAGCTGAAGAGATAAGAGGAAAGCCATTAAAATCCCAGGAACCCATGCTAGATCAGGAGTCCCAGCACTGGCTGAAGAAGAAGAAGGGCACATGACGCCCTGCAGCGAGAGAGTTGTCTATGTACTTGTTTCAGATCTGTCAGGGAGAACAGGAGGACTTTGGGAGGAGAAGTACCAGGTAGAAGGTCAATGACGCAAGGCAGCTGAACACAACAGGAGTGCTGCACTAATACAGACTGATGCCTTCATGAAACATCATTTCTGTAGCCAGAGTGGCTACATGATGTGCTCTGGTTACTAAGTCTTCTTGAAAACTAATTACTTACATTTATTTTATGTTTTTTTTTCATTTCCTGTGCAATAAATTGTAAAACAAACAGTGTATTGATGATTTTTTTTTTTTTTTTTTTTTTTTTTTTTTTTTTTTTTTTTTTTTTTTTTTTTTTNTGAATAACATCAGGGTGTGGATGTATCAGCAGCAAGTCAACAGTTGTTGAAGTTGATGTGTTGAAGCAGGAAAAATGTGCAGCGTGAGGATCTGAGCCACTTTGACAAGGACCAACATGTGATGCTGGACGACTGGGTCAGAGCATCTCCTAAACAGCAGGTCATGTGGGGTGTTCCTGGTATGCAGGTCAGTACCTACCAGAAGTGTCCAAGGAAGGACAACCGGTGAACTGGCGACAGTGTCATGGATGCCTAGCCTCATTGCTGGTCGTGGGGAGTGAAGGCTAGCCTGTCTGGTCTGATCCCACAGAAGATCTGCTGCAGCACAAACAGCAGAAAAAATGGCTGCTGCTATGATAGAAGGTGTCAGAACACACAGCATGGTGGTGTGCTGCATATGGCTGTGTAGCTGCAAACCGCTCAGAGCGCCATGCTGACCCCTGTCCACCACCCAAAGCTCCTACAATGAACACATGATCCTCAGAACTGGACCATGGAGCGATGGAAGAAGGTGTCCTGGTCTGATGAATCAGGTTTGCTCTGACATCATGTGACGGCCAGGTGTGTGTGCGTGGTTTACCTGGGGAAGAGATGCACCAGGATGCATTATGGGAAGAAGGCGAGCCGGCGGAGGCAGGGTGATGATCTGATGATGTTCTGCTGGGAAACCCTGGGTCCTGATTCATGTGATGTTACTTTGACACGTAGCACCTAAACATGGCTGCAGAGTCCAGCCTTCATGCAGCGGTATTCCTGGTGTCATGACCTCTTTCAGCAGGATAACACGTCCTGCCACGCTGCTAACCTTGTTCAGGAACGCTTTGAGGAACATGACAAAGAGTTGAAGGTGTTGACTTGGCCTCCAAATTCCCCAGATCTCAATCTGATCCAGCAACTGTGGGATGTGCTGCATAAACAAGTCCATCCATGGAGGCACCACCTCACAACTTCAGGACTTAAAGGATCTGCTGCTAACATCTTGGTGGCGGATTCAGGACACCTTCAGAGGTCTGAGGAGGCCATGTCTCCATGTCAGAGCTGATTTAACAAGAGGACCTACACAATGTTAGGATGCTGGTTTTTGATGTTTGGCTGATCGGTGTATAGAGAAGATTCCATCTAAGACAAACTAAAGTATTAGAACAAAACAGTTTTTAAATAAATGAAGTGAGAAATGGCTGAGTGGGATTCCATTTTTACTATTCAATGTTTTTTTGTTGTTGTTCATGGGGATCATTTTTTTTTTTTTTTTTTTTTTTTTTTTTTTTTTTTTTTTTTTTTTGTTAAATGTGAGCATGTGTGGCCTTTTCGGGCAGAGAAGTGTTCACACCAGTGGCACATACATGTCACAAACATGAATGTAAACTTTCAGAACAAAAATATCAGGTCTGACTAAAAAAATCAGAATGAATGAATGAATAAGTGAATGTTCTTTTTGAAAACCTTTATTCAGGGGTGATTCACTGAGTATTGAATGCTCTTTTGCTGGAATGCCCTGCTCACACACACACACACACACACACACAAGCACTTACCCATGTGCATACTGCAGTGATTACTTCTCTGTCACCCATTACAGCTTGTGTGTGTGTGTGTGTGTGTGTGTGTGTTGCACATTGTGTGGAAGAAANACACACACACACACACACACACACACACACACACACACACACACACATGCACACACACTCAGCCAGCACTAATCACATCCAATCAGACTGAGAGCAGAAATTTGTAATGAGAACATTTCTAGAACATTCAGAAAAGAGAGAGAGAGAGAGAGAGAGANTCTCTCTCTCTCTCTCTCTGTCCCGCACACACACACACACACACACACACACATGCTAAGCAGCTCATGACATTGTGCATCATTTTCCTCACACTTGGTAACATTCAGAATAAACACTCTCTCGTTTTAAACACATTTTCACACTGAGTCCAAAACAAACTCAGAGGCCGTGATCTTAAAATCACACCTGATTTTTACACACAGACACACACATACACACACACACACCTTTCACATCAAGCCTGCTGCTGGTTGTTTTTGTAAGCAGATTTCCAGCAGAAAACAGTAAAGATGCTGAACGTTCTGCTGCTTCATGAAGTCAGAACCAGCTTCATCACTTCCTGTCCTGCAGCTTTTACTGTCATGTGCTGCAGCTCCGCCTGCATCAGACTTCCAATTCTGTACCAGAGTAGGAAGTCTGGTGCAGTCGGAGCTGCAGCACACTTCTCAACAAAAAGAGAAAAATGAGGCCAGATTCATTAATGATTGTGAGTAAAACTAAAATTTGTGTTCATCATTTCAAGCATCAACCTTGAAGAGCTGAGCTGGACCAGAAACCAACCAGCTTGAAACATGAAATGTATAGATGTTGGCGTGTCCTCAGCTTAGGTCTGAATGTGTTTGTCTAATATTATGACACTGATAAAGATCATAGTAATTCATGCAGAAGTCCATCAAATTACAAATATTTCATAAACTTTTTTCTTGTACATATCAGGAGTGTTTTTTTTATGTTTTAATTAGACCAGGGTTCCCCAACTAGTTTTCCCCAAGGGCAAATTATGTCAAGCATGCCAAGCCAAGGGCCACTATTTAAAAATAACTGTATTACTATATAACTATTTAAAAATAAATGTAACCCTTTACAACCGGGCCCAGCACTTCCATTGTAGCGTTTGTGGTGTTTTATAATCACCATTTCTTAATAAAATGGAGATATATGAATATCTACAGAAAGCCTAGATTCTCCCAAAGCATGACATTTTATGACCATGTGATCCCGAGATAAATGTAACTAAAGCACAAGATAGCCTCTGAGCTAAAGTCTAGCTTCATCGCTTCTCGATGACGTAACTTCTGAGGGCGGTCTAAATTTTAAAATGCCTCTCTGTGATTGAGGGGTCAGTGGTCCTATCAGCTTTTACGTAGCCAGGCAACAGGCATGTGTTCCCTGTGTGTAATATATATGTAATATTCCACTGACAGACACCATGTGCTTGTCCCTATGTAGCATTCACGATGTTTTATAATCACCATTTCTCAATAAAATTGAGATATATGAATATCTATGGAAAGCTTAGCTTCTCCTGAACAAATTGAGACCAAGCATGACATTTTATGACCACACAATCCTGAGATAAATGCGACTAAGTACAAGATTTTTTTTTTTTTTTTTTNTTTTTTTTTTTTTTTTTTTGAGAAGTCATCTGAGGGCCTGACAAATAGGACCCACAGGCCGTATTTGGCCCACGGGCCACTAGTTGGGGATCCCTGAATTAGACCATCCAAGTTGCCATTGAGCGCTGCCTAGAGCTGAGAGTGAGGATGTTTTCAGACCTGTAGATCATTTGTTCTGCTCTGAATCTGACAATAAATTGTCAGAGTGTTTATTTACCACTTAGTTTGATTCAATTTCACAAAGGATGAACTCCAATCAAACCAAAATATATCAGAAAAAGCCATGTGACAACAATCTCTCTGCTCATTGGTCGGAAATGTCTGGGGGAGGAGAAAGAAACTCCAAACAGGAAATAGTTTCCTATCAAAGTAAATCAGAGTAACAAAGATGAATGTGAATCCTTTCCTAGTCATAGCATCATTTGATCCATGAAGAAGAAAACTATGACAGCAGAAGCTGAATCTGATGTAGAGACAACGTGTGGAAAACCACATGCTGCTTCACATGATGTGAAGAAGAATGTGCTGCCTTCACACGCTGAACAGGAGAATGGAGCACATGCTGAGTTCAGGTTAGCGTGTGCTTGTATGTTCTTCATCTGAAGGTGGAATAGAAAAGCCCACACAGCTGTGAATTTATTTTATTGGAATGTTCTGTGTCAGATTCTTGTGTCACTGCACCTTTTCCTCAGGCGTCAACCTCTGTTCTTTTGTCTCTCTCACACGCAGCACGCTCACCACACACACACACACACATGCTCACCACCCTCATCACTCTCAGTAGTGTCTGGATCTCTACAGAGAATCTAAGTTTGTTTATTTAACATGTTCATTTCACTTTGACTCCAGAAGACGCAGTATAAATAAATAAATAGCTTTTAAATATGAGGCAGCTCATTTAGGCTGGATTTACGCTACAAGTCTTGATGCTCAATTCCGATCTTTTATCTGTATCTGATTTTGTGTTCAGCGTATTTACACTTTCTTTTTTAAGCAGCTCATATCTGATACCTGTATTTACACGCTTTGACCTTTGACCTGTACCAGCAGGATGCAGCTACGCATGCACACATTTCTGAGATGCATGTAAAGAAAACACTACAGTGGACTAAGATGAGAGAAGTATTTAAAATCTGATCAGCAGGTTAAAACTTTAACATGCAGAGAGAAACATCTGATATGTTGTGTGAGCGTTTATCTCTCCATCAGGACACGTAATGTTTATCGGTTAATCACGGAGAAGAAGTGGGTGGAGTTGGAGTTTTGCTGCTGTAACAGGAGCCTGTTATCACACACTAACATGTCTATTTGACATAAACACACATCAGCATGTCTGATATATGTAGTATGTCCTCCATTTCTGTTTCCAGAGAGCGTCATCATATTGATGCTGACATCATCATATGCAGATAAAGCAGAACGTTACGTAGGAGTCAGAATGGGAAAGAAATTCTGATCTGTGGATTTAGACAGCAGCAGCATTGGTGGATATCTGATACATATCTGATTTATTTCCACATATGCCAGTGGCCCAAATCAGATCTGAGAATATCTGATTCATATGGCTTTTTACCATTTACATCTTCAGGAAGCGTGTCTGATACGTCACATGTGAGCAAAACATCGGAATCAGGTTGCGTATGCGTGGTCATGTAAATGCAGCCTAACATGCTAATCTTTAGTTTACCTGTGACACACCTGACAACAGCATGTCAATAACAGGACAATGATGCTCTGAGTAACATACTAAGCAAAGCTTTGTGAATGAGCTTATTTAGCATGACGCTAGCTACCATGATTTTTTTATTACTAATAATAATAATAATAATAATATGTCAAACAGTGGAAAACAGAAATCCAATCAATAAATAAATTAGAATGCTATAATTTACTAGACAGAGAATTTCAATTGGCCCAATATTTGACCCAAATAAAGAAGCCTATCAAAAGACAGACCCTGACCAGATGCAGGCCGAGTGACCAGGAACTCGCCATTGAAACTGGTCGCCATTGGAAACAATGGTGAGAAAGATCAGACAGAATTTGTGCCGTTGCGAAACTCGAGAAGTCGAAACAGAACTTCATTTTCTGACATGTTGCCTAAATTATATAGAAATTAGACAGCATTTCTTTCCCAAATTCAAACAGAAAATCCCAAACTTCCTGACTCTCCCAAAGGACAGACTCCTTNATTTCTTTCCCAAATTCAAACAGAAAATCCCAAACTTCCTGACTCTCCCAAAGGACAGACTCCTTCAAACTGTCCTGGGTGAAGACAGCACTACAGTTCAACTGGCAGGAGAATATGTAAATGAATGTCACAAAAAATATTTCAATGTAACACAACTGTTTTATTTATTTATTATCTTTTATTTATTTTAAATTTAATTTGATTACTATTGTTGATTGTTGATTATTATCTGTATTCTATTGTTGATATTGTCCATATGGTATTATTTTGCTTTGACAACATGTTTGATCCAGAATGTCATGCCAAAAAAGTTAAGTGAATTGAATTGAACTGAGAGAGAGAGAGAGAGAGAGAGAGAGAGAGAGAGAGAGAGAAAGAGAGAGAGAGACTGGCTGATTCCAGCAGCTTATATAGCTGAGGAGATCGGCCAGCACAAGTGTTAGAATCCACTGATTACTCTCTGCCCATCTCCACAAAGAAGAAGACAGCCTGCAGGAAGTACCAGAGGGCTGTCACTATACAGACTCAGACTTGGACCAAGATGATTAGTTATAACAATATTCAGTTTTTGATATAACAAATGTGTGCAGCAGTGATTTACTTCTGAATGTTTTCTAGTTATGTGCTCATATGTGGTAAAAACATGAAAAGATACTGAAATCAATGAAACCTCGAGCAAAGGTGTCTACACTTGCACACACACATGCACACACAAGCATGCACACACACATACACACACACACACACACACACACACACACACACACACACACACACANCACACACACACGCACAGATACCAGCTGGTTGAAGACTTGTTAATCAGAAACCAGCTGCTGTATTTGTTTTGAGGAAAACCAGCAAACTTTTAAGTCAGCATCATATGGTTGAGGATCAATGTCTTAGCAGTGCGCGCGCTCACACACACACACACACACACACACACACACACACACAAGTGGAGCCTGTAGTAATATCCGGCTTAATTTCTCAGAGCACTGATGGAATTTCATTTCCTGTCATGTCCTGTCCTGTTCGTGACTTTCTCCATGCGTACATTATAAATGCAGATATGTTATATTTTTACATATGTAGGCCTGATGAGGAATGAGAGCTGAAGCTGCAGTTTGCTGTCAGATGAAATCCAGCTTCAGCTGTAATTCCTCAGTGAGGAATTAAATATGAATATGCAGCCATCAGCTGGACTCTGCATATGTCAGTCATGTGGCTGCTTGTTGTTTCAGTTTGGAGCTTTGAGGACAGACAGGAAGTGAAGCTAAGTAAAAACCCAGCCCAGCATCAGTCATGGGGTGGAGGGGTCTGGTCTGGTCTTGGCTGCAGGTGTGCTTGCTGTGTGTCATGTCTGGCTGCTGTCTGGTTCGGTGCTCATGTACGGAGCAGGCATGTAGAGGCCGAGACCCCACTTCCCTCCTTGCTCCCTGGCTGGTGATCCTCCCAGTATATTGTGGGGTGGGGCTGGGGCTGCCCAGGCCTGCATCAGCGCTCCTCACCTGGTCTTGGGTTGCGGGTGCTTGCCTGCCTTGCGCTCCTGGTGGGCTCGTGGCCTTTCTGTGGTAACGGGCCACAGAAAGGTCCTCGGCCACAGAGCTTCGTGCTGTGGGGTCTCAGTGGTTTCAGGGTGCCTGTGTGGCTGTGGGTTTCTACATGTCCTATTGGAGACATCTTGTCACTGTCCCAACTCAACACATAGCACCAACCTGATGGGGTTTGGGTAAACCTGCACACTGATGGCACTACAGTCCTAGCTGATTTGTAGCTGCTGACCTCAGTGAGCCTCAACGTGCTGCAAAGACATCACAATCTAAAGATGATGTGGTTTGTTTTGACTGAAACCCTCATTGGTGATCACAGTCAGTACACAAACACACACACACACACACACACACACACATACACCACCACCACCACCACCACCTGAAAGGGCGAGAGGGAGATATTTCTATACATATGAGCTGAACTACAGACAGACTGGTCTTTATATTCAGCAGCGTGGGACATGTCCTGTACATAGATCAGAGTGGAGGGTTTTTAGGTTTCTCCACAGAGGACTAAGTGGCAGGCTGGACACTGTTCAGACATTACTGGCAGTCATCACATATGGTGAAGGCGCCTGCTACTTATACCTGTAATGAAATGAACACCTGCGCTCTGCAAAACGTAAAACCAAGTGTGATGACAGTTGTTCAAGATATGCCAAAGTAATTATGTTCTTGTATGCTAGTTTATTACCTGTTTTATTGTTCTTTATAACAATCATACATAAATTATATTTATGACTGTCAATCATACAGTCATAAAGAGATTATTAAAATGTGTGTGTGTGTGTGTGTGTGTGTGTGTGTGTGTGCGTGNGAGATTATTAAAATGTGTGTGTGTGTGTGTGTGTGTGTGTGTGTGTGCGTGCCCTCTATAAACAGGGCATCAGATTCCGTTTGTCACAGATCTACAGCACAGCTACTCAAAGAGTTTACAACATAGTAATAATTGACGTGCAAATTAAATTTGCCTTGCATATTCATGGCCTTATTGGTAATTCTGGTTATTCTAATGTTAAGGAAGCTGGTTCAGTTGGTGGCATCTTGGTTAAAGCCTCGAGTAGGTAAGGTGCTGCCTTGTCTTATCTCTTTGAACGCGGAGTCCTCCACAGAAAACTAAACAGAGTGAAAGAATTGAGTGAATCTCAATTTCTGCACGGAGGTCAATATCTGGTATTTGGACTTGTTGATGAAAAATGTTTAAAGGCTCCTACACACTGCAAGATCACAGATCTTATAAGTTCATTAAGTCTAATAAACATTGAGTTTTATGCATGTAGGCTGGACGTTGACTCTACAATGCAAGTTGAAAGAAAATAGCACATTTACGCACCTCCTCCATCTGTTGTGGAAAATAATGAAGCTATACAAGAAGCAATCTTTGTCTTCTGTGTATTCAAAAAAACTCCAACGAAGAGGAAGAGGAGAGCGTGGACCGGCTCGTTACTCAGCCAGAAACTGTGATTCCTCCGTTATTTCTGTCTGTGCTGAAATCATGGTAACGGGAGCGGTAACGGACATGGTAACAGCTGGAGGAGACGTCATATAAACACGTTTTTTAATGCCACAGCTCTTCTTTGTTACAGTCCCACAAATTCTGTTTCACACGTTTTGCCTCCATCTCTTCAGTTTGGGTTGTTGTTCTTTTTTCCTCCAAACTTTATTCATAACAGCGTCACTTTGACCAGCGCGTCATTTCACGATGCATTCCTATTGGTTGGTTAATAGACAGGTCATAGCAGCGTCCTAAATTTCTTTTTTTTTTCCTTCTTCTTTTTTTTTCTTCTTTTTTCTTCTTTTTTTATCTTTTTTTTCTTCTTTTTTTAAATTTTATTCCGTGTTGACGGGTTAAATAACATCACTTCAACAAAAACATATCAACACGCCGTGATGATGATTTATCTCAGCACGCTTCACGTCTCTATGAGATGATTTTTATGTCGTCCTGGAATGAACTGAAACCAATGTCAGTCTGGAAGGTAGGAAAAACAATTCTAATTTTTACCACTACAGTTTTATGTTTTGGAGAATGTTTGTACGTAACATAACATGTAATGTGTATGCTCGTTATATGTATATTGCGCTCAAACATACAAAACCACTGGCATACTCCTTTAATGTGTCATGAATAGAAACATGACTGTTTCTGCCACTTTACACACAAATATTATGTTAACGTTAAAACTGAAATAAGTATTAGTTGTACTGTATTAGTAGTATTAGTAGTATTAGTAGTATTTTTTTTGTGTGTGTGTGAAGGTCACACACACACATTCACCTACGCACTATATACAGTATTATCTGTCTGTTGCTAGATTAAATTGCATATATATAANAAAAAAAAAAAAAAAAAAAGCGTCCTAAATTTCTGACACAGTCAGAATTTTGTTGCAGGCTATCTTTGGTCGTAAAACTGTTACAACGGCCATCTTTGAACCTCTTTCATGCTGCGACGTAGGACCACCATTTTGGAGCCAAGACCAAAGGTATCACCATGATTCTTTCACGTTGGTCATCTTTTGTCTGGGGCAGCACAAAACTACAAGTGTATAACGAGCTTGGGGGNGGGGGGGGGGCACCATTTTTACACACCAAGTTTAGTTTCTTGGTCTTGGGAAGCGTATTTAGCATATCAAAACGACCATGCTTCACATGGTGAGCAGTGCGCTGAGCTGGACCTTCAATTATTGTGTATTGGGAGCCAAGCCGTGACTCAAACTCACGACTTCAGCAGCGTCTGATTCTACTTTCTGCTGCTGCACTCAAAGCTCAACCACACTCAACTTTACCTGTGTGGCCTTTTGTTTTGCCAGACTAATAACACCACAATAATTCAGGAGGACATGCAGATCGCTTGCTTCACCAACATACAGCAAATTCAGCAGAGTCAAAATAACTCTGTAAGAGTTCATCTCAACACTTTCAAAGTGTCTCA
>VXCM01010138.1:0-10132 GCA_014773175.1 Lucifuga dentata | reverse complement strand
AAAAAAAAAAAAAAAAAAAAAATTAAACTGTGTACAACAAATTCTTGACAAAATCACAAAAGCAAATTATCGAAGCTAACATACCAACCCGGAAATGTGGATAAAATGGATGAAAACGAGCCTTTCTAAAAGCTGATAGGGGAATGATNTTTTTTTTTTTTTTTTTTTTTGTTTTTTTTAATTTTAGTTTCTTAAATGTAGTTAGGGTGTGTCTATCAGCAGTGGGACATACACTGCAAGCCAGCTATGAGACTCTTGTTTCGGTTTGACAGCTCGCCACGCCTACGATAATAACTGTTGCAGGGAGCGCTGACTTNCCCCCCCCGTTCGACAACTGAAAGTCCCGGTAAAAATTAGCATCCCAATCCAACCATGGTTCCAGCACTTCTTTTTGCCCAAATTAAGCACCACTTCACCTGTCAGAGGTTTAACGTTGGGGCTGATCAGCGTGTGTCAGACGTGTTATGAAACAGACGTGTTACTGTGTGATAACAGGCTCCATATCACCTGATGAACATACGTGTCCTGATGTGAGTCTTGGCGATAAATGCTCACACAACATATCAGACGTTTCTCTCTGCATGTGAAAGTTTTAACCCGCTGATCAGATTTTGTTTTAAAGTACTTCTCTCATCTATGTCCATTGAAGCATTTTTTTTTTTTTATTTTACATCCATCTCAGAAATGTGTGCATGAGTAGCTGCATCCTGCTGTTACAGGTCAAAGGTCAAAGCATGTAAATACAGGTATCAGATATGAGCCACTTTAAAAAGAAAATGTAAAATGCTGAACAAAAAATCAGATATAGCCAAAAGATCAGAAATGAGCATCAAGGCTTGTAGAGTAAATCTAGCCTGTGACATCTATACATGCAAGTTCCTCACTCTCTCACCCTCTCACTCTCTCACCCTCTCACCCTTTACCTCAGCAGAGAAGGAAGGATCAGGGCAAAGCAGCTAATCTGCCATGTGGTTTAATCCTGAGCTGCTACGTCTCTGCTGGCAATGTGAAGGTCAAACTCATAGCGTGCAGTGCTGCAATAAAGCCATGACTAAACGACACGCAGCTGTCTGCGTGGACATCAATCTAAGTATTGATCTTATTCTGGTAAAACTACAGGAATACGCTCAGGAACATGGCTGTGACTCGCTTTGTTGAGTAAATCATTTCTAGACCGTATTGTTTGTAAGTTGTAATGCAATCACACTTAAACTTCCAGCGCAATGAAAATCTCACTTTTCAAATGAAAACGTTTCGTTTATACCAGCGTAAAGTAACAAACATGACTGTTTTCAGCAATCATACACTTTTTAAAATATAAATCAGCATTTTTATTTATTTTTTATTTTTTTGGAAGATATGTTTAAGATTTCAGATGAATTTTTTTTTGTTTGTCCTGCCTTCCAGACTACTTCAACTTGATACTTGAAATGTGTTTGAGATAAATAATCCATCACAGCAAACAAAACATCTGTTAAATTGTTTATGTCAAAGTAACTTTATTTAACTGTTCCAACATGGAGCTGCACAGGAAGAAATGTATAATCCCAGGAGAAGACAGATTACACTGAGAAAT
Source organism: Lucifuga dentata (assembly GCA_014773175.1). Lineage (NCBI taxonomy): Eukaryota > Metazoa > Chordata > Actinopteri > Ophidiiformes > Bythitidae > Lucifuga > Lucifuga dentata. Next base: position 8,556 of record VXCM01010138.1, on the reverse strand, counting down.
TAAAAATGACCATCTCTTCTACATACGTGTTCGCAGGCAAAACATTGAATTTTAAAGGACCATACCACCCATTTTGCATGTTTGAGTCTAATATATTCAATTTTCATACGCGTAACATTACTGACAATCATTTCCCAAAGCATACTACTGGAACGGTGAATTAAAAATGTTTTTCCTACCTTCCAGACCTCCATTGGTTTCAGTTCATTCTGCTATTAAAATCAACTTGTTGATACTGTAAACGTTCTTGGGATAGGTAATCCATCATCACCAACAAGACGTGTATTCAGGTTTTTTTAGAAGTTATGTAATTTTAGTGTTTAAGCTCAATAAAAAGCGTGGAGTGAATGTATGCCTCCACCGGGGAATATAGTCCCAAAAGAAGACCTGCGTTTATGGAAAAATTTAAAGGACCGTGACTTCATAAGGCTGTGTAACTATTAGCAGGAGAAACATGGATTTTTAAGGTGGGTGTATCACTTGAATATTTGATTTTGAAAGATTAAGAGATTTAGCAAAATATCAGGAAAGCTGAAATACAGTTTTATCCTTTGGGAAATGATTGTCAGTAATGTAACATGTATGAAAACTGCAGCACGCACCAGCTCTTCTGTTATATTAGGCTCAAACATGCAAAATGGATGGTATGGTCCTTTAATGAAAACCACAAATTGATGAAAAGTTAGATTTGATGAAGAAACTGACTGAGGCAGAAAACTCATACAGAGGAAAGAGATTTCTATCATACAGTTAAAGGCATGTCAGGACAAACAAAACAACCAATCAATCAAATGATCAATATGTAATACTTATGCAGTAGATACAATTAACTGTGCGAATGTGTATAGCTTTGTATGTGGTCATGCTTTTTTTGTGTGTGGTCTTTCCTGCTGGAGTGTTTTTGTCTTGTTGGGCTGCGAGTCTATAATTAAAATAGTTATAAACACTAACGTACGTCCTGTACGGTATCAAAGCTCTTGGTTCCACTGGCTGACACTGTTGTTGCTGCTGGTTCTCTGTAGCTGGGATCATCTTCCTCTCTGCGCAGTCAAACATTTATCATCATGTTTGCTGCTACACTGTGCACATCTCGTTTCACTACATGCATTTCATTGGAGAGGGCATCCAAAACTGATCATTACCATCAGCCAATCAGATGCATCAGAAACTAACATTTAACACAGACACACCTACTTAAGCTAAATGATATTTACACTGGAGATTTTCTGCTAATTTTTACTAATTCATAATTGAAGCTTTTTGAAAATTAAAAAAAAAAAAACTAAAAAACAAAAACGTCTTAGATACCAACGATCAGGTGGGGAGATGCAGTTAGTGAATGCTTTGGAATCACCTGGATTTCCTGCATTAATTGCTTATCAAACATTGTCTGACCTTCACCCAAAGTTTTTTGCCACTGTATAATTTAAATAAAAAATTACAATCACATCATTGGGTTTGTAATAGCATTCCTTCAAAATGTTCAAATCATTGTAATTTGTAAGTAGATTCTTACCGTTATGTATCGTAAATACTTGAGTATAAGCTGATCTCGTGTGACACCCTGGTGTTCCATCATTTTATTTGTTTATCAAATTCCCTGTTTTTCTGGGTATTGTCATAGTATTCCTGTGATTTTCTGAAAATAATCCACATACCGGTAAACATGATATTTATTTCAGCAGCTGATTACTATAACTGATCAATCACAGCAGAGCTTACTGGCCACCGCAAAATGTACTGGATAAGATGTTTAGTCAGGAAATATCTCATTCTAAGGTATGATTTAAACTATTTTCATGGGTAGTGGTAATGGTAGTATTTCCACCCCTGGAAATTTCCTTCTCTGGGATCAAATCTGAATTTCTCATGTATAAGCCGACCCCCGATTTACTTTGTGAAATTTGGTCATAAAAACTCGGCTTACACTCCAGTATATATGGTAAGAATCTTACCCTGGACCTCTCTTGGAGTTTTTAATGCAGTCGGCATCAAAAGAATGCCTCTAGAGCATGCATAATCTGAAAATATACATATTTATATTTTCGTTTTAAATATGCAGATGCTTTTTGTGAGGTGTGTGGAATGCTGGGATGGCATGAAGGCTTGATACCATCCAGGACTGGTACCACAGTCTCATGGGGAGAGTTTAATGTTTTTGTCCTGGAAAACTCATATGGAGACCCTAAAGGGTCGAGGAAAAAAAAAAAAANGAAAAAAAAAAAAAGACATTTTCTCGTGCTCAGAAGATATTTTTTCTGGTGTTGTGCTGAAAACTGCATCCATGCAGAGAAATGCTTCACCTCTCGTGGGAGCGTGCACAGCAATAGCAAAACTCAGTAGAAACTTCTATAAACTTTTAATGGATATTTCAAAAATTTATGAACATATAATGATTGACTGGCACATGCCAGAAGTAGAATTTCACCTGCTAAAGTTTGCCAAATTTCGAAAATGTCTTTAAAAACTCCCATATTAGCAGATGTAGTCCAATTTTTCAGTGTTGTCTATTGATGTATTTATGAATGCAGATTGCTATCAGAAATGTCATTTTAAATATTGAATCAATAAACAGATAAATCAATTTATGTATTTATTTATTTTGGTATTGAACGTTAGATTATTTAACATTTTGGCTGTGTCTAACAATATTGGCGTTGCTGACATGCAATAAATGATGCAAACAGATACGACTCCTTCAAGAAAAATGTCGTCACTGATCTGAAATCTGGAAAGCTGTGCAGACAAAATGAAGCATGTACAGGTTATTTACAGTGGTGATGCAAACCTCAGCAGAGAGACGCCTGCTTAAAAGTGCATCCCCACTGTAAACGCCTTCATGAAGATGAAGGGATGAAATAACATTAAAACTCACATTTGAGGCTATTTTGATGTGACAGGGTGAGTTTGGTGCATGTAAGCCTGCTCAGGCCTGAAACGGAAGGGGATACAGTTTTTGGCACAACACCGGAAAAGGTTTCTCATGCACGCAAAAAAAAAGCAAAAAGCATCTCATGAGCACAAGACATTATTTCATGTGCACAAGATACTCGCAATTTATTTATTTTTTCTAGCAATTCATTTATTTATTTTTTTTCTCATGTCCCTTCAGGGGCTCCGTAGAATCTGGCTTCAGAATCCAAATCTCCACCTCCTGTCTGCTGTCTTCACCTTAGTAAAATTGTTTTGTCAAGTTTTGTCATATTTTGTCTAATTTTTAACACAAATGTAATAATTTTCCCTTTTGACAGGCATATTGCACTTGTGCGGCTAATTTGTTTGTTTGCTCATAATAACAAACGGGCATTGAAAGTAATGCTTACACTTTGCCAAATGGAGGCTTCTCAAAGTAATGAGGGGTATAAATCTATTGGAAGGTTATTTGGTGGTAGCAGAAGTGTTTTATCATAGATGAGCTAATGATGCTCCAGTACTGCTTTAGTGCTATTTACATGTAGCACGCTGGCTGCAGTAAAGCAGCTGCCTCATAATTAGTCTGGCTGTTGTCTGAAAATATTTTAGGGAGTGACAGGAAGCTAGTGGGTAAACAAAGCTATTTTTGACCTGTCAGTTCAGAGGACAAGGTGTGGCTTCCAGGTTTTCACTGAAATTAAACCTGCCTCCATGGAGGCTTAATTTAAGTTCCTGCACTGAAGGTGTTATTATTAATTCTTTGAAACCTCCCCCAAATCCTACAGGAACAAACCTTTATTTCCACAATTATTTCTAAGAGGACACCTCTTTCCCTGTTGAATACATCCAGAGAATGACTACATAAATGAAAACAGCAAAGACGCTAAATAAAATGACACCAGAGAGTCATACAGGAGCTGAAGTCATATACAGCCAGAAGAGCAGACAAAAGAGAAACCAGAATGGTGGAGGGAAAGTGGAAAGGAAGACCTGGAGGGAAAGGGGTCCATCAGGAGACAGACAGACAGGATGTGGGGTTTGGGACTAGATGACAAACAAGAGACTGATGAACCAGTAAATAGTTATAAAATGATATTCAAGACAATATGAGCAATTGATTAACACTGACTGATTGATTAACACTGATCAATGTGGTACTGATGACTTTAATTCAACAGTAATACAAGCTGGTGGGTTTAAAGGACCATACCACCGATTTTGCATGTTTGAACCTAATATATTCAATTTTCATACATGTAACGTTACTGACAATCATTTCCCAAAGCATACTACTGGAACGGTGAATTAAAAATGTTTTTCCTACCTTCCAGACCTCCATTGGTTTCAGTTCATTCTGCTATTAAAATCAACTTGTTGATACTGTAAACGTTCTTGGGATGGTAATCCATCATCACCAACAAGACGTGTATTCAGGTTTTTTTTAGAAGTTATGTAATTTTAGTGTCTAAGCACAATAAAAAGTGTGGAGTGAATGTATGCCTCCACTGGGGAATATAGTCCCAAAAGAAGACCTGTGTTTTGGAAAAATTTAAAGGACCGTGACTTCATAAGGCTGTGTAACTATTAGCAGGAGAAACATGGATTTTTAAGGTGGGTGTATCACTTGAATATTTGATTTTGAAAAATTAAGAGATTTAGCAAAATATCAGGAAAGCTGAAATACAGTTTTATCCTTTGGGAAATGATTGTTAATAACGTAACATGTATGAAAATTGAATATATTAGACTCAAACATGCAAAATGGGTGGTATGGTCCTTTAAGTGGTACGCAGTACACGAGAGAGAGAGAGAGAGAGAGAGTTGGAGAAGTTTGATAATATCTTGGAGAGACTTGGAGGCTGAAAATATGGGGATTTCTTCTTCCAGCCAATCAGATGAAGCTTGTGTAGGCTGTGTGGATTAGCCACATCCGCACGGAGAATTTTTATGCTTTCTTTACAACATGTCGAAGATTAGACTGGGCATTTTCAATCCATACACCGTAACTCATCTCAAAAAGTGTGTACCAACATAGATCTACTGGTCTGATTTTAATGCCAGACAATAAAATAGCAGCGAGCATTCACTCTGTAACACCATATGTCCATGAGCTGTTAGAACAATCCCTGCCATTCCTCTGAGCTCTATGGCCTGCTAGCCTGCTAACATGTCAATCAGCTCCCACTGTCCTGGAGGGAAATCAGGGCTCATTTCCTGTCCCTCATCCAGACAAAATGGCATGACAGAGACACAGGGACGTGTCTCTGTCTCCTTTTACACACGACATTTATTAAATGTGCTCACTGGCCTTTTATAATGCACACTGACTGACTCTCTCTGGCCTTTTTTTCCCTCACAAAAGGAACTCATTCATTAGAAAGCTTTGGAACACACGGAGGTGAAATATTTTCCCTATAAAAAGGCCAGTGAGATTACTTCATTCTCCAACTCTCATTTTAATTTAGAGACGCTCTCCTCCCTGAGTAGGTGAATAAAGGCTGAACTTTAGGTCTGCATTGATCGTTCACACAGGAATCTATCAGGGTTTTCAGGGATGATGTAGGATTTTCTCTACACGCTCTCCATGTGATCTGCCATAAGTCACGGTTTGTGTTTCTGCTTGTGCATACGTCGCTCTGCAAAGCCACACCACCACACCACCAACCCCAGGACTCATATACAGAGTCCAATCAATAACCCTTCTGCAGGCAACAGGATGAAGCTCTAACCCATTAAGAATCAATTTCAATCTTCTCTCTTTAATCTGTCTATAAACCATCTATACAGCATCCAGTGTACAGTCTGGAGCATCTCTCAGCTATTGATTTATGACCCCTGTAGTCTTTGTGTTATTCCTTTTGGATTAGGAAAAGCATAGAATGAACTGGGAGGTCTTATGCGTCTGTCATGTGTGAGAACTGAAAGAAAAGGCAAATACAAGCAATGTGGATTCCCCAGCGGCAGAACATACTACATATGTCGATAATGCAGCTGCTTTATCTCACCACTAGCGTATCATTAGATCTCCAACACTGAATCTACAGTATACATGTGGCTAAACTTTAATGCTAAGCGGTATTTGTAGAAGCTTCGTCATCTGCTCCATAGTGTCATACTTGATGTCATTCATTCACCAAATAAATAACAATAAAATAACATAAAACAGTTTTACATATACAAGCATATAGTTTATTGGCTCATACCTCTATGTTACATTTCTACATTAAGTTTAAATAAGGATTAATGGGCGATTTGATGTTCANGCTCATACCTCTATGTTACATTTCTACATTAAGTTTAAATAAGGATTAATGGGCGATTTGATGTTCAAAAATCAGCAAAGTGTTCTTGCACAAAAATATGTAGTTTCTTTAAAAAGAAAGATGAGATAGCAAGCCCTAGCTGTTCCACTGAGCAATGGCGGAATAAGGCACCTGCTAATGCTAATGCTAGCACCTACGCACCATCCAATAGCACTAGAAATGGTGCATCTCCAATGCTGTTGGATCGTGCTGCCAGCTGGATCTGCTACAGCTGGATGTGCAGAGATGTAGCTGCTGCTGCTGGTTTTAAAGCTGCTTTCACTTCTTTCATCACGTCATGTTCCGTCTGATTGTGATAATGTGAGGTTGAGCTGCTGGTGAGTAGAGGAGCACACATACGTATGCTGGATAATCTATGCTTTAATAGCATGTGGAATGAGAGTGGTGGCACGACGGGCACCTGATGGGCAGCCCGCTTTGACCATCATGCATTGGGGCCCGGTGCTGACTCCTTACACCACTGGGATTCCCCATAACATCAAGTGCTGATGAAAGCAAATGAGTGATGCTGTGTTCAACAAACTTCGGAACTCAGATTTTTCCGACTTCTTACTTGGAAAAACACGTTGGAATGGCACTTGAAGTCAGCGCTCCGACTGGGAAACTCAGACAAAATTATCTACCCCAACTTCACGAGTATGAGTCACTCAACACGGCAGAGCCCGTGGAAGCAAACTTTGTGAATGGAAATGATCAGCTAACAGGCGAATAAAGTCTTACTTGACATTGAAATAAAGGTCAAAATATATCGCTACGTTATCTATAGTGTATAATAACTGCTTACCATTGATATGTAAATGTATATATATATGTATGTAAATAATTTCAAAATATTACTTCTCTGCGCAAAGTTTAATACCCACTGTGATTAATATCATTATAAAACACACAACCAAACAGTCCTGTAGTCTAACTTTACTTTAGTTAGTATTTATTACGAAGTTTATTTAATCTGACAGTATTTACTGGTTTGGTGAAATCAACTCGTAAAAAATCAACAGTAGAACTCACGTCTATGTTTAATAGTGAAAGTAAGAGCATTTCCACACGCACAATGCGAAGAGAACTCAAGGGATTGGGACTAAACAGCTGTGTAGCCTTAAGAAAACCACTTATCAGTCAGGCTAATCAGAAAAAAAGGCTTCAGTTTGCTTGGGAGCATAAAGATTGGACTCTGGAGCAATGGAAAAAGGTCATGTGGTCTGATGAGTCCAGATTTATTTACCCTGTTCCAGAGTGATGGGCGCATCAGGGTAAGGAGAGAGGTGGATGAAGTGATGCACCCATCATGCCTAGTGCCTACCGTACAAGCCTGTGGGGGCAGTGTTATAATCTGGGGTTGCTTCAGTTGGTCAGGTCTAGGTTCAGCGACGATATGTGCCCAAAAAATGAGGTCAGCTGACTACCTGAATATACTGAATGGCCAGGTTTTTCCATCAATGGATTTTTTCTTCCCTGATGGCACAGGCATATTCCAAGATGACAATGCCAGGATTCATCGGGCTCAAATTGTGAAAGAGTGGTTCAGGGAGCATGAGACATCATTTTCACACATGGATTGGCCACCACAGAGCCCAGACCTTAACCCCATTGAGAATCTTTGGGATGTGCTGGAGAAGACTTTACGCAGCGGTCTGACTCTCTCATCATCAATACAAGATCTTGGAGAAAAATTAATGCAACTCTGGACAGATATAAATGTTGTGACATTGCATAAGCTTATCGAAATGATGNATTAATGCAACTCTGGACAGATATAAATGTTGTGACATTGCATAAGCTTATCGAAATGATGCCACAGTGAATGCGTGCCGTAATCAAAGCTAAAGGCAGTCCAGCGAAATATTAGTGTGTGACTTTTTTTTTGGCCGGGAGGTGTATACATATACAGTATATATATATATACACACACACATGGGATATTCCAGCATCATTCAGTACAGCGAGACACCAGCATCATAAAGGTGGGAATAAGCTGTGTAGCCAAGATCTTATATCTTATTGTGCGAGCACAAGGATTCCGCAAAGGAAGCGGTCGTCATCTGCTGACTGTGTAAAGGATGAGAGGGTGTTACAGTGTTCATCTGTAAATATTGTGCAAAGCTCAAATCCCTGTAATCACACTGAGGGTTATCACAGTCTGCACTAATGGGATCAGCTGGATTTAAAATGGAGGGATATCTTTGTGGTTATCACACACACACACACATACATGTGGATGTCAAAGGACCATACCACCCATTTTGCATGTTTGAGCCTATTTTCATACGTTACATTACTGACAATCATTTCCCAAAGGATAAAACTATATTTCAGTTTT
>VXCM01010137.1:8025-18633 GCA_014773175.1 Lucifuga dentata | reverse complement strand
AGATGTGTATGTGTGTGTGTGTGTGTGTATCAGGCTGCAGTGTAACAGAGCCGTCTCACATTTCCGTCCATATTTAATGAGTAAAGCCTTTTTAACTGCTGTGACTTGTTAGAAGACGTTTCTGTGTTTAAATAACTGAAATAAAAGACGTGAAGCCTGAGCTGCAGCAGGGTGTGACAATAACCACACACACACACACACACACACACACACACACACACACACACTAGAACAAGCTGGTCACTGAAGGAGCAGCAGCAGTGTGTAATCATTGTATTAGTAGTATCAACACTAGTAATAATAGTGTTCAGTTAGTAGTAGTAATATAATAACATCCTCGTATTAGATGTATAAATTTTACAGATGTGGAGTGACAGACATTTTGTCCAATGGTAGAGAGTTTATCATAAAGGGGGCGGGTCTTACCATGGCTCCTCTGTAATAGGCCGTGGTGATGGTTCTGAACCTCTCCTGACCCGCCGTGTCCCTGCAGCATAAAACGTAACGCACAGACACTGGTATACTTTTTTATACGATAAAATCTGTCTTTTCATGATATTGACAATATTACATCATGATGACGTGTTGATGAATTTTCACGTCATGTAGAACAAGAAGAAACTAAACGTCTGAAAGTAGCAGCTCAGCGTCTGATGAATTATTTCCTGTTGTTTGAAATGCTTCAGCTACAAGCTAACTGGCTAACAGCTACAAGCTACTGGCTAACAGTTACAAGCTAACTGGCTAACAGCTACAAGCTGACTGGCTAACAGCTACAAGCTACTGGCTAACAGCTACAAGCTAACTGGTTAATAGCTAAAGGTGGAAACAAATTAGTTTCTCCACCTGAAGCAGAAACACCTGGTGAATACCAAGAAAGTCACATGAGGAGGAGAGCCAATCAGATGATTAGAGACACAAAACAAACAGGAAGTGATGCTGACTCAGTCTAGCATAGCTGGAGCATTAGCTAGCTGTACTTCCTGTGACAGGACAAGCTAACGGTGTGAAGCTAGTGAAGCAGCCTCACCTTAAACATGGTTCAGAGAGGATATTTACCGTTTATTTATTTCATATCACCTTTAATATCATGATATCATTTTAAGGCTATGCTGCTTTTCTTACAGGTTATGAAAATCTGTGGGTGTGGTCAGGACGCTATATGGTGATATGACTTATTTTTATCATACAGGTAACATGATAAATAAAAAATACTTTCTGTGTGGAGTTAGCATGTTCTCCCCGTGTCCGCGTGGGTTCCCTCCGGGTACTCCGGCTTCCTCCCACCTCCAAAGACATGCATGTCAGGTGAACTGGGAACTCTAAGTTGCCCGTAGGTGTGAATGTGTTTGTGTCAGCCCTGCCATAGACTGGCGATCTGTCCAGGTAAACCCCGCCTCTCGCCCTATGACTGCTGGGATAGGCTCCACCCCCCGTGACCCACAACAGGACAAACGGGTTTAGAAAATGGATGGTAACACGATAACGTGATGTGGCATGTCATTTTTATCATACAGGTAACATGATAACGTGACAGACGTCAGAATCAGACTGACCAGATCTGAAGCTTGATTTTCTTCCCGTCCAGCTCCACCGTTCGGATTTTAAAGTCGATTCCTGAAACACAGAGAGGAGCTGAGGTCAGAACGCTGTAGGAGGATGGAGGGATGAATGATGGATATACATATTTACTGGACAAACTTTTTTTAATTTTGCCCCACAGCTCACCAGTATGTTGTTTGTTTTAAACATATCCAAACTGCAAAGTGTTAACAGCTTCCAAGCTGCTGAAATGACAATACACACACACACACACACACACACACACACACACACAACATAAACTCAGCTTTGTCACAATCGGCTCTTCTGTTGCTCTCTGTGGGAAAATCAACCATCACGCCCCCTCCACAGAGGTGAAAGGTCACAGGGCGTGATGAAGGAGCCTTTAGCAGGAAGGCTGTTTGCTGATTCCTGTCATCTGCAGGAAACATGATTCTGCAGCTGCATATGATCCTATTTAAATCAAACAGCAGGAGTTAGGAACACAGGCTCCGCCCACAGTTATACTGGAGTTACAGCTAATGCTAGCATGCTAATCTACAGTCATATGCCATTTGTGCTTTAGTGATGCTAATCAATTACAGTTTAACATTAATATGGAAACTTTAGCTGCTGCTGCTCAGCCTGATAAGCTGCAGGAAGTGTAGCATCACGTTAGCATTAGCTCTGAGCACACCAAACCCTGGCTTTGGGGAAACTCTCTTTACTTTTTTAATTTTTTTACCTTTTTAGGATAATTCATTGAAAATAATCAGAGTGCAGCGTTTGAGTCTCAGCATCATTAAAACGTCTGAGAGCTGATCAAACTCTCCATCTAAATAAACTACCGTAAATACTCTAATGTAAGCCCAGTTTTTATTATCAAATGTCACAAAGCTAATCGGTGTCGGCTCATACAGGAGAAATTTCCAGGAAATACGACCCATTACCACTACCCATGAAACTAGTTTAATGAGAATGAGAATGAGATAGTTCCTGACTAAACATCTTATCAGCACATTTAGCGGCGGCCAGTAAGCTCTGCTGTGATTGGTCAATTACGGTAATCAGCTGCTGAAAAAAATATGTTTACCGGTACGTGGATTATTTTCAGAAAATCACAGGAATACTATGACAATACCCAGAAAAACAGGTGATTTACTAAATAAAGTGATGGAACAACATCCGGGGGCCGGCTGATGGACGGGTTTATAGGGTCGTGTTTTTATCTATCAAATGTATTGATCAGTAACACATGAGACAAATAGTTTAGTCATCATCAGATTTCATAATAATGAAATTTACCATCAAACTGAAACTCGTCTTTGTTTAGCGTCAGTGTGTTTTATGAATCACTTCCTGTTGTGTAAACAAGGAAACACTGTCGTAACGCTTCTTTAAGGTAAAGGATAAAAGCTAACAGACGTGTGGCTGCGTGATATTTGACACGATAAATCTGGCGCTGCGTTTTATGGGTCATATGAAGTTGTAGGAGGGAGAAAAACTTTCACAGAAACGTGATGGGAATGAAGAGGAAGTCGATATTTTTAACAAACGTGACCAAACATTCCTTCCTCTCTGTGAAAAAAAGAGTTTTGAAGAAGAGGAGGAAATGGTTTGCTGCTGCGTTTCCTGTCTGAGCGGAGGTGAAGGTGACATCCTGAACACTAACGGCTGAGAGGAGCCGAGGTGTTCCCTGAGTCCTTCTAATCAGGAATTAGCAAAGTTGGAAACCACCTCAACATTAAAAAAAAAAAAAAAAANTGAAAAAAAAAAAAAACATGAAAAACTGAAATAAGCATGAAAAGACTAATTTTGTAAACTGCTGAACGACCATGAAAAGTCAGAGGAACCAAAAAAAAAGATGGGAAATTCCAGCGTAACGAGGAAAACCGTCAATAATTCCAAATAGTGCTGTGACACTTTGGGAATAAAAGTCTGGATGTTGATGAAAATGTCAGAATAACCTGGATATCTGCAGGGGAAGTCGGGTTCTGGTGGGTTCTAGAAGCTGTTTTAAATGTGCTAGAAGTTTAGAGAACGTTCTGGAGGAAGTTCTACTGTCATGAAGCAGCCTGGAGGCTGATGGACGGGTTTATAGGGTCGTGTTTTTATCTATCAAATGATGCACACCATCCTCTGCAGGAACCTCCAGGTTCCTGCAGAGGATGGTGTGCATCAAAGAGAAAGTCCAGGGTGGTCTGAGGAGGATCTGATGAAGGTCAGAGAAGCTAGAACACGTCTGAGGTCTTGTGATGTTTCAGCTTCACCTTTCTCTTCATGACTGAAGCGTGTTTATTTATCTGCTGCTGCGTCATGTCTATCAGACTTAATAAATGCATGTCATCAAATTCAGCAGGGTTTTCTGTAGTTTATGTCAAACAGGCCACGCCCACAAGAATCTGGCAGCCAATCATTACAAGTAACTTCCTGTCTCACCACAACTGCTTTGTCTTTTCTGGAATATCTATTTTAAATTTCTCTCTCTGCAGGAAGTGAAACCTGTTGTTGCTGGTTGTCACGGAAACGAATATTAAAGCAGCTGGTGGCCTCTCTCTCTCTTCATCCTCCAAAAACACCAAAAAAACCTCCTTTTTAACGCCATCTTTCATTTTTATCTCATTTTATCACGCATAGCTTTACTTCATTTTCTATTTTATTTGAATTTTCTGTCCACATTTTAGAAAACAACGCTGCAGTTTCTGTCTTTAACTTCCTGCACTCTGACTACACAATCACACATCACAACATCACACATCACACATCACATCACACAACATCACAACATCACACATCATCACACAACATCACATCATGCATCATCACACAACATCACAACATCACACATCAAACATCACACAACATCACATCACACAACATCACGCAATATCACAACATCACACATCATCACACATCACGCAACATCACAACATCACACAACATCACAACATCACACATCATCACACATCACACAACATCACATCACGCATCATCACACAACATCATAACATCACACATCACACAACATCACAACATCACACATCAAACATCACACAACATCATGCAATATCACAACATCACACATCATCACACATCACGCAACATCACAACATCACACAACATCACAACATCACACATCATCACACATCACACAACATCACATCACACAACATCACACAACATCACAACATCACACATCATCACACATCACACAACATCACATCACGCATCATCACGCAACATCATAACATCACACACAACACAACATCACACATCAAACATCACACAACATCACATCACACAACATCACGCAATATCACAACATCACACATCATCACACATCACGCAACCACACAACATCACACAACATCACAACATCACACATCATCACACATCACACAACATCACATCACGCATCATCACGCAACATCATAACATCACACATCACACAACACAACATCACACATCAAACATCACACAACATCACATCACACAACATCACGCAATATCACAACATCACACATCATCACACATCACGCAACCACACAACATCACACAACATCACAACATCACACATCATCACACATCACACAACATCACATCACGCATCATCACGCAACATCATAACATCACACATCACACAACATCACACATCAAACATCACACAACATCACATCACACATCACGCAATATCACAACATCACACAACATCACACATCACAACATCATACATCATCACATCACGCATCATCACACATCATCACACATCACATCACGCATCATCACGCAACATCATAACATCACACATCACACAACATCACATCACACATCAAACATCACACAACATCACATCACACAACATCACGCAATATCACAACATCACACATCATCACACATCACGCAACATCACAACATCACACATCACATCATACATCATCACATCACGCATCATCACATCACACATCACACATCACAACATCACGCAACATCATAACATCACACAACATCATAACATCACACAACATCACAACATCACACAACATCACAACATCACACATCACACAACATCACACATAACATCACACAACATCACAACATCACACATCAAACAACATCACACAACATCACAACATCACACAATACACCACATCACATCACACATCACATCACACATCACACAACATCACGCAACATCACACATCACATCACGCAACATCATAACATCACACATCATAACATCACACATCACACAACATCACATCACACATCACACAACATCACACATCACACAACATCACGCAACATCATAACATCACATATCACACATCACATCACACATCAAACAACATCACACATCACACAACATCACACATCACACAACATCACGCAACATCATAACATCACATATCACACATCACAACATCACACATCAAACAACATCACACAACATCACATCACACATCAAACAACATCACACATCACACAACATCACAACATCACACATCACACAACATCACATCACACATCACACATCACAACATCACGCAACATCATAACATCACACAACATCACACATCACACAACATCACACAACATCAGAACATCACGGAACATCACAACATCACACAACATCACGCAACATCACATGACACATCATCACTTATTCATCAACACAGAGCAGCGCCCACGCACATTCAGACTGACACCAGAAAACATGCTTCAGTTACAACACACACACACACACACACACACTGGTCAGCTGACAGCAGCTCACAGAGCTTCCTCTGTCTGCAGCAGCAGCAGAGGATTGTGGGAGTTCATCGTTTAGCCAAACACGCCTGTGTCATGCTACACATGAAACATCAGACCACTATTTAACATGACGTGATCATATTTTTATCATTACATAATATTACTGTGCAGAGCCTCTGATATGGACAGCACACATGCATGCATGCACACACACACACGCATGCACACGCACGCACGCACACACACACACACACACACACACTCTGTGAGCAGTGTGTCTGTGTGAGAAAAGGTTCCCACTTCCTGTTTCAGGCAGGAAGACAAAAGAGCTGCACACTCTGCTCAGCTCGCCATGACGCACAGGAAACACACAGGCTGTGTGTGTGTGTGTGTGTGTGTGTGTGTTCTNTCGCCATGACGCACAGGAAACACACAGGCTGTGTGTGTGTGTGTGTGTGTGTGTGTGTTCTGAACAATAAGAGACAGAAATCTCATGATGAACATCTTGTTTTCCCTTAAAGGCCAAAATGTAAATAACGTCAGTGATCCATAAGAGGTTAATCCAGGTGTAATGTGCATCGTGACCTCTGACCCCAAGAGGTTTTAAAGCTAAATGATGACTGTTTTCAGGTCAGAGAATAAATAATTTGCATGCTAACGTTCCTCAGAACAGGAACTGAATCTGATACCAGCTTCCCTTTGAATTTTGTCCCTGTAGGCCACCATCATTTTAGCACACTGTCACTGACTTAATCATTTACCTCACGCTGCTCCTGAAGGGTCAGAGGTCACCTGTGTCTGAATGCATTAACGTTTGTTTCCCTCAGACAGCTGGAGAGTTAATTATCTGAAACATTACATCACACTGTTACATCATCGTTCTGTCAGCTGAGATCACCAACACTGCAGATGAAGGTTGGGGTCAAAGGTCACCTTCCCCCCCCCCCCCCCCCNCCCCCTCCACACACACCACAACAGCTGTGGCTGGTTGGTTAATTTGTTTGTTAGTTCTTCAGCTAATGTTAATCACATCCAGCTGTTCTGCAGCTGTTTTAACCAGTTTTTCTCTGCTGAACTCAATGATAGTGGAGCTAAAGTTTGGGGTCAAAGGTCACCTAGCCTGTTTATGTTAACATCTATACTTTCCACCCATATTTTACGAATATCCCTCCCAGCCTCTCCACAACTGTTTACATCACCATTTTGTCAGCTGAACTCAAAGTGCAGATGAAGGTTGGGGTCAAAGGTCACCTTTGTGAGCTGTTTGTTAGGCATTTCATTAGTTAGTAGCTGTTTCGCTAGTTTCACTTCCAGCTATTCCGCGGTGTTTAAATGACTTTTTGCCAGCTGAATTCACCGATGGTGGGGATGAAGGCTGGGTTGGGGTCAAAGGTCAGCTGGCTCTGTGTGCATTAACATCTGCCTGAAGCTGAAGTTTGTGAGTTAGCTCTTTAGCATCGTTAGCTCATGTCGCTCCGCGGTAGTTTTGGGTTTTAACTCACCGATGGTGGAGATGAAGGTTGTGTTAAACGCGTCTTCGCTGAACCGGAACAACAGGCAGGTTTTACCGACGCCGCTGTCACCGATCAGCAGCAGCTTGAACAGATAGTCGTACGTTTTGGCCATTTTCCCGTCGACCGTCCGTTTTTACAGCAAATCCACCGGAACCTCCGCAGAGTCTCCGTGAGCGGCCAAAGACTCACCGGGAACACTGGCGAACCGCGTTACTGGTTCACTTTTTTCTTTTTCTTTTTTTTTTTTAGGGAAGGACCGGAACAGGAAACAGTGTCAAACTAGACACTATTCACTGTATGACATTTCCTGTAGGGGCTTTTCAAAATAAAAGGAACGCTGTTATATTCCGCTCTTTGAAATACAAATCTGACTTAATTAAAAAAAAAACCACAATTATAATTATTGGTCATAATTTTAAGGTATCTCAAAAATTTTCATCCGAAATTATGGGATAACTTAATTCTTAGAGGGAAAACCTACAGAAGGTATAAAGACTGGTGGTGCATTAAAAAAAACCTTAAAAAGATTTAGAGATATAAAGAGACATAAAAAGATTTTCATTCATTCTGAAACTTTCCTTCCCAACATCCATTTTCTCATTTATGTATACTGTTTCTCTAAACTGTTGTAAGTTCAGATTAAAATTGTTCTTTTTATATCTAATGACAAAGAATATGTGAATTAAAGTTTTAAAAGTAAGACAAGCTTATTTAAATATAGTGATCTGAAGGGAAAAGTAAAGATAAATAAATACTTGAACAGCGTTTAAAGACCTTTTGAGGATTTTCCACTGGCAAATCACTGATGTTATCAAGGACTTACTGACTTTACATTATTACATGAATTTAAATGTGGCTTTTATTTTGAATGTCAAATGTCTCGTTTTCCGGGCAGTCTCTGGCACTTTGACGCAGCGAGAAGGCAGGAGGCGCGGTCCTGTGATGTCAGGCGCAGGGGCGGAGGCCGGGGCGGGGCCTCTGCTGTGTTGCCAGGTTTGGTAAACCAATCTGTTTATTCATTGTTAGTTTTCTCTTGGCTTTTCTTTTCCTTTTATTTGCTTATTGGTTGGTATTTTCAAACTGAAATTTAACACAAAAGAACAAATGAGTGGAAGATATAAACCAGTCATAAAACTAACAGAGCATAAATAAAATATATTAAGAGCTCCTGCGTTATTTTCCCATGATTATGTTCTGTGCAATAATGATACTTTATATTTATACTCATATTACTACTCAATTTTCACATTTTATATTTAGTTGCATTTTTATCTAACTCATATGTTAAATTACTTCACACTTAAATATTTCTTATCAAATGTTTACTTTAATTTTACTTCTTAAATGAGTGAAGGGAAGAAACATTAGTTCTTTTATTATTATTATTGCATTAAATGTTTTAACAGGTAAACTGTAAGTCAGCTTCTGAAAACTATTTTCTTGATTTATTTTGGAATATGACTGGTGTTTTGGTAATAAATAAAAGTGGCTCAGAGAGGATTGGTGCAGTATGTTTTTATATCTGTGGATCTGAAACTGAAGCGAGCTGCATGAGAGTGTAACAGGAAGTAGAAACAATAAATAAAACGTTCAAAGCTGTGACGCTGCTTTACCATAAAAAAAAAAAAAAAANCAAAAAAAAAAAAAAAAACCCCAATATTCAAACTTCAGACCAGAACAGCAGAGTGAAGATATCATCACCATCATAAAAACTCTGACATTTCTTCCATCTTGGTCACGATTAAAGACTGTGCGTTTGTTTGCTCAGAATGTGACATTCTGCTATAAAATTCAGTGGATTCTCGTCATCCAGGAGTTTGATATAAACTGTCTGATAGCCGCTTGTTCCGTCTCTTTACCTCCCTTTCATTTCTTAATACAGAGATGCACAATATTTTCTCAAATGTTAATACAGTAGGACCAAAATCAGAATGTGCCCCCTAGTGGTCAGACTGCGTCCTGCAGCTTTGGCGGGAGTTCTGTTCCGACAGCGACTTTGTGACTCCTGCAGCTTCACTCCAGATCCTGAATGCGGCGGCAGATCTCAGCTGTAAACTCTGAACACTTGGAGCTCCCGCCCAAGTCCTTAGTCAACACCTGACAACCAATCAGAGAGGCCGTTAGTATTCATCTGTTCATCCTTTCATCCAATAATGCTGCTCTTAGATTCAACCTGAAGAAATCTCATTATACTGAACTCAGAATCAAACAAAATATATGTTTTTGATTGTTTGTTTAGGAGAATCTGGACTTTCAGTCTAGTTCATTTTAAGTTACAATTCTGCAATATATTTTCCATAAACATGTTAAACTTTCAAAAACAAAAATGTCCACATACACTGATCAGCCACATTAAACCTGCTGACAGGTGAATAACATCCAGGTGAGGACATATCAGACAGGAAGTTGATGTTGAAGCAGGAGAAACGTGCAGCGTGAGGATCTGAGCCATTTTGACACGAACCAACATGTGATGTCAGACATCTCCAACAGGTCATGTGGGGCGTTCCCGGTACGCAGGTCATACCTNACCAACATGTGATGTCAGACATCTCCAACAGGTCATGTGGGGCGTTCCCGGTACGCAGGTCATACCTGCCAAAAGTGTCCAAGGAAGGACGACCGGTGGACCGGAGACAGGGTCATGGATGTCAAGGCTGACTGCTGGTCGTGGGGAGCGAAGGCGAGCCCGTCTGGTCTGACCCCACGGCAGAGCTGACAAAATGGCTGCTGCTATGATTGACAGGTGTCAGAACACGCAGCATGGCGGCGTGCTGCGTATGGCTGCGTAGCCGCAGAC
>VXCM01010135.1:0-10113 GCA_014773175.1 Lucifuga dentata | reverse complement strand
TTTAAATTTTTCAATAAACACAGGTCTTCTTTTGGGACTATATTCCCCAGTGGAGACATACATTCCACTTTGCGCTTTTTATTGTGCTTAAACACTAAAATTATGAAACTTCTAAAAAAAAGCTGAATATACATCTTGTTTACGATGATGGATTACCTATCTCAAGAACGTTTCAAGTATCAACACGTTGATTTTAATAGCGTACCAGAATGAACTGAAACCAATGGCAGTCTGGAAGGTAGGAAAAACATTTTTAATTCACCATTCCGGTAATATGCTTTCGGAAATGATTGTCAGTAACATGTATGAAAATTGAATATATTAGGCTCAAACATGAAAAATGGCCGATATGGTCCTTTAATGAAAAAAAAAAAAAATCAGGCATGTGTATATGGACAGGTGTAATAACCTGCTAATTCTGATTCAAATGTAGCTTCATGTTGAACTCTTTGTTGTCTGGATCTCTCTCATCTTTCCATCTCTCCATCCAGTAAAGCAGAAAAGCCTTTTATTCAGTCGGTCTCCAGCTAAATCTGCAGGAAGTCCCAGATGTCTTTGCGGTGGTCTGTCTCTGGTCTCTGCTCCGCATTTGCTTCTGAGGTGGCAGATCTGCTCGGTCTTGAAGCAGTTGATTAGAGCGGGGAAGGAGGCAGAGAGGAGGAGGAGAGGAAGTGAGTGAGTGATTACGCGCCTCCCACCTTCCTCTCCTGTTCTCCGTGATTAAGATGCATCTGCTGCGTCTGCTCTCGCCCCGGCCGCTTTGTGCATTCATCAACATCAGTTTAATGAAGTGATCAGAGGCAGAGATCAGACGCAGCCCAGAAATATTACTCCATTAGCCTTTCTGAGCGTCCCGCAAAACAGCAAACGCTGACCTGAGGCGCCAGGCCTGTTTTCCTCGGCTTCTCGAAAAAACACAGAAGATGAATATGAAGTATAACTGATTGCAGGTTCAACCTTTCCAAATTAAAAAAAAAAAAAAAAAANAAAAAAAAAAAAAAAAAAAACTACTCCTTTTAGAATAAAAGGACAATGTTTCATCCTGCACTTCAATCGTGAGGAGCAGATCATGCCGCTGCCGACTCGGAGCAGCCGCAGCCTCTCGCAGAGATGATGTTAATAAACTGTCAGCGTGTGGCACTTTGTAATTGGGTTTGTGCCTTGTTTAACAAAGAGCGATTGGCTAGTTAGGAGGGAGAGCAGCAATCTATCTGCCTCTCCCGTGAAATGAGCCTTGTGTCTCATTCATGAACGTGTTATCCCACAGGAGAGGCGTCTGGATTTGTCTGTTATCCCTGGTAAATAAACCACGGCACTGAGTAACAACTCCCCCCTTTCCTTCNCCCCCCCCCAATCCATCCCATCTCTGTTGACATCATAAAGCCTCTGTAATGCCGTCGTAAAAATGACACGTCGTGCACTGTAACAGTTTGCATCGCCTCATTCGTCACAAATGCATCCACGGTGTTTGTTTATGATGCGTTGTTGTTTGAAAGCGCCGGCGTGCCCCTGCGGAACTTACAGCATGCTCTGACCGTGTGCAGCAAAGAGCTTTGTTGCATCTACCTTTAGATCGGAACACTCTTTAAAGGACCATACTGGCTGTTACGACCTGGCCTAAGGGAACCAGGTGCAACATGGGGTAGNACTCTTTAAAGGACCATACTGGCTGTTACGACCTGGCCTAAGGGAACCAGGTGCAACATGGGGTAGAGGTTTCCCAGCACAAGCCTGCTCCCAAGGAAGGCCCAAAACACAGAATCCTTTAATGCAGACAGATAGCAGTATTTATTTTTTCAAGTCAGGGTGAGCACAGCCAAAAAAAAATAACAACCACAAACCAACTAACAGTCCTAAAACTTCCCCAAACCAAAATAAAAATGGAAATAAAATACAGAGGATTGACCTGAGCTTATATCACCAGAACAGGAGAAAACGAAGCGTACAAAAATAAAACAGGCTGCTCACCCAACTGCTACCAAGGAGTGCTAATTACAATAAGTGAAAAGTAGCAGGTGATACGCAGTGTATGCAGAATAAAGTAGCTGAGTTAAAGGATGACACAAACCCCTCATGAGCAAACAAATCAGAATAACCAGCACAATTGGAGTTGGCAGAGTTTAAGGGATAGCCAGCACTACGATGCAACACAGATTTGCCAGCACTACGATCTGAAATTAACAAAATCACAAAATAGCCAGCACTACGATTCCAATGTCAGAAAAACAAGATTACACAAACACAGAAACACAGTGGTGTTTGTTTGGAGGGGCCGAGGCAGGGAAACCCCGACACCAAATAGCTGTCAGCTGGGCTCTTTGAATCCCAGGACGATCTGCACCAGCCAATCCATGCAGGAGACGTCATCCAAGCATGGGCTCCAACAACCAATGCGATGTTCTTCCAAATTATCCAATCAGGAATGTTACCTGTATGCACACACAGACACACATACACACAGGTACATCCCACAACAGGCCAATATGGAAGAGAGACAGAGAGCAACTGAAAGATACACAAATATAATTGAACATACAAATATAACCAAGTACGACCTCATGGTCATAACACCAACCATTTTAATAATAATAATTATAATAATAATAATAATAACAATAATAATAATAATAATAATAATAATAATAATACATTCCATTTATATTGCACTTTTCTAGATACCCAAAGTCGCTTTATGCTAGGCTGAGAAAAAACAATTAATAAATAAATAAAAAAGAAGGGGGTGTCAGTGGGGGAAAGTGAGACCGAAGAGGTGGATTCTGAGATTTTNATTTTTTTTTTTTTTTGACATTTGTTTGAGATTTTGCATGTTTGAGCCTAATATATTCAATTTTCATACACATAACATTACTGATGATCATTTCCTAAAACATACTACTGGAATGGTGAATTAAAATTTTTTTCCTACCTTCCAGACCTCCATTGGTTTCAGTTCATTCTGGTACACTATTAAAATCAACTTGTTGATACTTGAAACATTCTTGGGATAGGTAATCCATCATCACCAACAAGACGTGTATTCAGGTTTTTTTAAAAGTTATGTAATTTTAGTGTTTAAGCTCAATAAAAAGCGTGGAGTGAATGTATGCCTCCACCGGGGAATATAGTCCCAAAAGAAGACCTGCGTTTATGGAAAAATTTAAAGGACCGTGACTTCATAAGGCTGTGTAACTATTAGCAGGAGAAACATGGATTTTTAAGGTGGGTGTATCACTTGAATATTTGATTTTGAAAGATTAAGAGATTTTGCAAAATATCAGGAAAGCTGAAATACGGTTTTATCCTTTGGGAAATGACTGTCAGTAACGTAACATGTATGAAAATTGAATGTTAGACTCAAACATGCAAAATGGATGGCATGGTCCTTTAATTGGTGTATAATGAAGCTTTCTTATTGTTAGTTTCAGATGTGGAATTCTTTTTTTTTTTTTTTTTTTNTTTTTTTTTTTTTTTTTTTTGGAAATGTGACTCCTGAAGCACAAAAAAACAAAAACAAAAAAAATAAAACAACATTTCCCTGACTGCACCTCATCCACAAGCACCCAACTTTGTTCCTCTGGGTGACATGGAGGTAAATTTCCCGCCCACCGCTGCAAACGCAGATTTCATGCCCGGCAGCAGCACCTGCAACTTGAATAGAAACATTTGGATGAAAACATTTGACACGGTTGGTTTAGTCTTCAGCGTATATCCAATACAGCGCATGTATTTTGGAAGGTGTAGATTATGTGTCCATCTAGTTGAGAAGACTTTGGCCCTTCTGGCCTCCTCCTGTCAGATGGAGCCGCTGCGATGAAGCTGTCAGCCGCTGGCTCCTGCTCCCTTCTCGCTTCCAAACTGGCAGGATGAAGGAGGAGAAGAAGAAAGGGGGAGGCGGCTGTCTCCTTTTCAGGGAAGACAGTGAGACAGGTGACAGCGGAGAGAGTTTTCCCGCAGCTCTGACACCTCCTTATCACTTCCAACAAGGAGCGAAAAAAAACGCTGATGGTTTTCCTGAATTTGCAGTTTTAAAGCTGTCAGTTGTGCACCGATGAACTCTACCATCACGCACACTAAAGGGGTCAAGAAGAAAACAAGCTCCCTGCTTGATCTTTTGCATGTGCACACATATTATTTTTGCATATACACACATTTTTGTTTTGTTTTGTTTTGCATGTACATACATATTTTTCTGCTGCAACAGCAGCGTCATGCCTTATGGATGAGGTGTAACTGAACTGGCATCAGGACCGGTGTCAGTGCTGCTCCTGGCACCAGCAAGAGAGATGCCAGGAGGAGGTGGAGGATGTGGAGGAAGAGGAAGGGTCTGACAGCTGTCAGTGATGGTTTCCTGTACAGAACGTCGCTGACAGGAAGCAGAGCGGCCTGGTCTGCGGCACTGACAGCAGCCGGCTTCGCCAAAAGAACCAACCAAACCAAAATATTCTTCTGCTTGACTCACAGCAGCGACAGCCTCCACATCCACACTGCTGACACTCATTGTGAAGAGGAAGTGTGTGTGTGTGTGTGTGTGTGTGTGTGTGTGTGTGTGTGTGTGTGTGATACTGAATCCCATTCCTATAATTAAGAAATCATAATCATAAAGGTAAATCATAAAAATGTGATGCATGATAATGGAGCTGTTGGAAGAGGTACAGGAGTTAAAAATACACAACATGGAGAGAGAGAGGGGAAAGGATTATCCTTCTGGAAAACAAAGTACCGGCTTTATTCCTGAATAAACGGTTTAATTATCAGTTTGAGACCCACCCTGAAAAGTAGATGTACATCGGTTTATGGTGTCAATTTATGGAATAGTTTAGATGTTGGACTTAGAGCACAACTGTAAATCAGTTAAGAAGTTATATTTAAAAAAGACTGTTTGAAAGGTATAGTTAACTGGAATAGCGAATAACTCTTGGTTATCACAGAATTTGCTAAAAAATATTTTCATTTTGTGAAGATATGGCTGTGGGAAATGTATATATGCATTTATTTATTTATAGGTAAGTCTATGTTTGTATCTGCAGATGTATTATGTTTGTAAATATAAGGAAACAAACAGGAAATGATATGAGATGAGCTGTACAAATATGCAGCGGGTAGGAGATAATAAGTTATAATTCAGGCTCGTTTTCAGTCATCTGTTTTTCAGTTTCTGTTGTGTGGAAATTGATGTGTGTATTCAGTTTGCTCCTCTTGATTGTTTTGTGTCACGTCTGAAATAAATCATTAAATTAAATCAAATCAAATCTGCAAGGTACGACTTGTTACTACCTGATTGCTTCTCTCTCTCGCTCTCTCTCTCGCACTAACTATATATATATATATATATAGTATCTTAAAGGACCATACCATTCATTTTGCATGTTTGAGCCTATAATATATTCAATTTTCATACACGTAACGTTACTGACAATCATTTCCCAAAGCATACTACTGGAACGGTGAATTAAAAATGTTTTTCCTACCTTCCAGACCTCCATTGGTTTCAGTTCATTCTGCTATTAAAATCAACTTGTTGATACTTGAAACGTTCTTGGGATAGGTAATCCATCATCACCAACAAGACGTGTATTCAGGGTTTTTTTTAATGTAATTTTAGCGATTAAACTCAATAAAAAAGTGTGGAGTGAATGTATGCTTCCACTGGGGAATATAGTCCCAAAAGAAGACCTGCGTTTATGGAAAAATTTTAAGGACCATGACTTCATAAGGCTGTGTAACTATTAGCAGGAGAAACATGGATTTTTAAGGTGGATGTATCACTTGAATATTTGATTTTGCAAAATATCAGGAAAGCTGAAATACAGTTTAATCCTTTGGGAAATGATTGTCAATAATGTTACATGTATGAAAATTGAATATAGTAGGCTCAAACATGCAAAATGGGGAGTATGCTCATGATCCTTTAAACTGACAGTACTCATGATTATGACTTTAGATGAATTAATTAGTCACCATAACATGCCAAATCATAATTTTGAGTCAATCATAATTATACTAAAAACCACTACATTGATTTGATTTTCAATCACAAATTTAAAACAATAAAAATGTCTGTAAAGTTGAACATAAATGTTTACATGCATTTGAGGATGATCTTCATTGATGAAGGCTGTCACGTGTGTATTTAAAACAAAGATGTCTGTTTGCCCTCCTGAGTGTTTTACAGCTCAGTCCATCATACACAGGTGAAGCTGATGGGTCGCTGAAGTCAACTCCAGAGTCTCTGTTCCCTGTCTGACTTCCCGCCTTCATTGCCTGATCCATCTCCCCACCTCCCTCCCCTCCTCCTCCTCAATCACAGAAGATGGAGAGCCGAAAGAATGAATCAGATCTGAATCTTTTTTCGGAGGAGATTTCCAATCCAACGCAGCACTTCAGATAGTGCGCCTCAACTCTCCGAGGACTGCTCCACCCGCCAGGCAGCAATAACAGCTGAGAACTAACTTGTTAAAAGTCTCGGCCATCACTCAGCTGCTCCGATAGACGAATCCATCTACAGTAAATACCAAGGGCACGGCGAAATGAAAAAAAAAGGGGGTGATAAAGAGAGCAGAGGAGGTGACGGAAGTTCTTGGGCTTTCTGTTCTTCTTCCTACACAGAGCCATGAACACTGGCTGCTCTCTTTAGCTACTATATGAAATGACTGATAACATCCAACGCTGTGGATATTTCTCATTGGAAATTTGAGGTAGTCTTCAGCCTTTTGATGGTATACTTGTGCACTTTGCAGCAGTAAAGATTTGTTTTGGTAGAGATCTTATTCCTCTTTTACTGAGGTGGTTATTGCTTTATATTTGTATGTCGACCATGTCCGGCCTGAAGTTTGCAGTTTCCAGATAGTGTCTGAAGTTCAATTGAAACTGTACAAGAAATTTGACTGAAGACATGAAAATTGTGAAGACAGCTGCATTATTGTAGTCTGTAAATGGATATTTATGCTGATAAGAACATTAAAAAACAAATACATTAAAAAGAGCATGACCCTCTGCCCCTTCCCCCTATGCTTCCTATCATACAGCTCTTTGGGGCCGATGGCTCCTCCAGCAGCCTCAGGACAGAGATGGAGCCCGTCCAGCTCCATCACTGCACTAATCCGCCATTCTTCCCCTGAATGGAGCATTAGCATAAATGTTTGGCAGGAGGAGCAAAGATTGTATTCCAGAAAATCTGTGAGCCTCTCATATGTGCATTGTTAAAATTCACCTGTTGCCTGGGAGAGGAAAATGGCCCGTTCCCTGAAGCCGGGTCCATTATGTAATGTCCCGGTCTTTATGCTCCTAAAGCTCGGCTCTGGAGGATCGTCCAATCAGGCAGGACGTGTCTAAATCCTGGAGCAGAACAATGCCAGAAAGTACCAGACTGCTGAGCATCAGGCTTTTTGGAATAATTGAATTGTTTCCTGTGGGAGGTTTACAAATGAGTGAGCTCTGCAACGTTTTCAACTGTCTCATCGATACGCTCCACCTGGTTCATTTGCTGTTGCTCAGAGAATCAACTTCATGTTAATCACAGCCAAACCCTCGCTGCTTCTCCGCTAACACTGAGGCTAACTGCACTTTGATCTGCTTCTTTTAAGAATTAGGAACCGAAAAATTAAGCAATTAATGAAATCTTTATGGAATTTTGTCAGAACTGAATAGCATTCTGGTCACCAGGCTAGTTTATTAAGCTCAAGTGTGGTGCAGCATCACACTGTACAGGTCACATCCCAAACTAATTCATTCTTTGTTCACTAATTTCAGGTAACAGCTTAAATAGCTAACATTAGCAGACACAAGCTACTAGCAGAGCAAGACAAGCTAATAGGGCACAATGTTAACATAAGATTCAAAAGACAACTAAACCAACATCTCTAACATGGCTTGAAGCTAGCAAAACATTATCGCTGGCACAGTATCAGCTAACAAGGTATAGCTATCATCATATTAGCGAGCCCACCAGGAATCAAACATCACCAGGGTATGAAGCTAACAAAGTCATGACTGAGCTGGTGAGCCAACATCGGCTAATGGCACAAAGCTAACATCATATTTGCTGTGGCTAAGGTAGCATGAGTTTCAGGTCACAGGTCAAAAAGCTAATATAGCATCAGGGCTAACCTGTTTGGAGTCAAACGGGTCAGCTAGCATGGAATGAAGCTAGCAGTAGTGGGGCCAAGCTACGAGTGATCCAACATATAAAAGACAGTTAACAGCTGTCATGAAGATAGTTTTTACTGTTGGAAAAAGGTATCCGCATCATTAACATAGATTACGTCATCCAGAAACTTTAATTCCTGCTCCTCAGAGTATGATTTAAAGTATAGCGGGATGTTACACTGAAAGGTATGAAAGTGTGCTAACTTTAGTGATAGCTCACTAAACTATGTTTGGGCATTTTTAGAACTTTGATGGCACACTTACGTCATATAAAGTGGGAATGACACATCAGAAACAAAGTCCATTTACGGACACTCAGACAAATAATTCTCCTTTGACTGTGGATAAATAAGGATATTTCCCAAAATATCATGCATGCGTGCATTCAAATTTGTTAAAATGTACAGTGGCATCACTGGGGTTGGTATCACCTAGTGCGGTATCTCTGTGGTGGGTGGGTTCAGAGCTGACAATTGTTGATGGGAATGAGGTGGATGTGTGGGTGTGTGTGGGGGGAGGGAACCACTGGGTGTTACCCCCTCAGATGGTGTCACCCNCCCCCCCCCCCCCCCCCTTGTGACGTCTCTGAAATATAATCTCCTGTTTATTTGCAGGTTTTTGTCACCTGCTTGATGTTTAAGTTTATAAAATACCTGTAATCAAGAAACTCCAAAAGAAAAAAGTTAAAGATAAAAATCCAACATTCAGGATGCAGCAGAGCAGAATCTTTCCCCTGCAGTCAGAAATTAAAAAGACTAATGAAGACAGACTGAGATTGAGTCTCTTCAATATACGAAACGTAATATGAAATGAGAGCAGGGCAGAAGGGCAGAGTTTTGGTCCAGAAAGAAGCTATGATTTTTGTTAACGTGTTCCACCAAATAATCAGCTTCTCCTCTTTTATGTTTTTGCTGCAAAACCAGAAGAGATGAAAGAGGATGTCGAGGATAAATCAGCTCTCGTTCCCTCTGCCATATGTGTCTGCATCTGCCCACAAGATGAAATCCTTTTTATCACAATTTAGGGGCCGAGCAGTGCAGTTATGAGAATTATAGCAGCACTTCATGTGGACGCACCATTACTCAAAAGCGGCGGGACGGCCTCCAAGTAGGTCCATCTTTTACACGCCACGGGGAAATTGCATATTGATTGCAATCTGTGTGTGTGTGTGTGTGTGTGTGTGTGTGTGTGTGTTTCCAGGGTTGGAGCATGTTGCTAGTTTTGACGACAACCAAGAAAAGAGAGCCGTGAATATTCTGAATATTCACATCACAACTGTTGACTCTCAAACACATTTTTAGCTTTGCACAAATTTGAACATGACTAAGATCCAACAAATGTGAGAGCAGGTGATTATTTTCTGACTGATTAACAATAATCATTGCCTCTGCTTGATACCGTTCAGTGTTCTCTCTGGTTCATTGGTGGACATGTAAAAACAGTAAAAACTACATGGAATCAGACATTGTCAGATCTGTTTTTCAAATGTGGAAATAAATCAGAGCAACTAGTGCTCTAATCCTTTTACGATTTGTTGCAAAACTCTTGTTTCCATGGAAATGTAAGTATTAGATTTGGAGAATTAAAAATGAAGATGGAAAAGGCTGTCAAAAAAAAAAAAAAAAANAAAAAAAAAAAAAAAAAATCAGATATAAGTAAAAAAATAAATAAATAAAAAGCATCTCTAGCATCTCTAGCAATAGTGATCTAACATGGTGATGTCACTAGTCCTGGTGAAAAGTCTTCATCCTCTGCAAGCAGACAGGAAACTTTCAAACATCTTGTCACTGTCGTGTTGATGTCAACAACATTTCACATTATTGGCCCCATACTTCCTGTAGGCACTGCATTTTTCTCAATCGTTTAAACACATTTCCTAAACTATAGCTCAGTTTCTTAAACCTCTAAACACAAAAGTGAAAACAGTTAACTATTTCATCAAAACTCCACAAATCTCCTGCAAAATGA
>VXCM01010134.1:0-13561 GCA_014773175.1 Lucifuga dentata | reverse complement strand
AACATGTATGAAAACTGAATATATTAGGCTCAAACATGCAAAATGGGTGGTATAGTCCTTTAAATGCCATTTGAAAGATTTCCTTGTTGCCTTAATCAGATTAGAATCAAAGCCTTAACATGCAGATAAATGTACAGATAAATATAGAATGATGATGCTTCATCGTTAAATATTTTCATGTCGTAATCTGCAGTGGCCATCAAACAAAGTAAGGCAGAGACCCACATGATTAGATATCAACATACCTGTTTTCCTTCCATCATTACATCATAAACACACAGTCAAAGGCAGATAATTAGTCCCTATAAATCATTTAAAATGTTTGCACGTTTACCTAAAACATCATTAGACGAGAAATTCTGGTTCTGGTGAAATATTAAATACATGATGCCTTCAGAAAATAGTGGCATTAAAGCAGAATCAGGTGAAACTGAGATCTAAACGTGCTTCAGTTGTTGTTTCTGAGTGTTCACACGCGTGTGAGCTGTGACCTCAGCAGCTTCAAAATAGCACCGATCAATAATGAATTAACAGGAAATCAGTTTTTTCACTGCTGGAATCAGATTAATTAAAAAAAAAAAAAAAAAAANAAAAAAAAAAAAAAAAAAAAAGATGCTGCACGTGTAACATAGAAACCGTCTGCAGCACGGAAACGTCTCAGCTGTCTCCTCCTGCAGCTTTCTCACCTTCAAACACCTAAACAGTCACCTGCACCGCACGGCTACACAGCACACACTCATACAGAAACACACACGTTATGGCTACATCCTCCAGCTGATGCCACTAAACGAGGTTTTCCTGCTGAAATAAAACTCCTACCTGGTAAGGAGGCAAGTGGATGTGTGAGTAACGCTGATGCACGGCAGCTACGTCCATACCTATTCTCAGCACTGCCGGTTCTCAAACTGTGTTACCCAGCTGCACGGTGGTGCTGTTGCTATGCCGCCGCTCGCCCTCCCTCCCCCCATATAGCACGCACAGATGAACACAGGCCGGCCATCAATAAACCATCAGCTCTGCCTCCCGCCGCGCAGTAGCTCCATTAAAGCAGCANCCCCCCCCCCCCCGCTGCTGCTTTCAGCTTCCTCTCTGTACAAACGCAGTGTGTGCACGCTTTCATTCATGGTGTCTAATGTGAAACGCAGAATCCTAAAGCATCTCACACATACACACACGCACACACACACACCAGTGAAGATTAATTAAATAAAATGATAAAACCAAAAGTCATCCAACATTTTCTAACATCATATTACGCTCGACGCCATTTCTTTTAATAAATATAATTTAACGTCTTCATCTTTAATTCTCCCTCATTTCCCTTTTTTACTGTTTTATTCATGATTTTAGGAGTTTTAATCGTGTTCTTCCTTCTTTTGCCTTCACCTTTCCTTCATTTATTTTTTTTTTTCTTTCTTACACTTATTTTTGTTGATTAATTTAATGTTGTCACTAAAACTATAAAACTATTTTCATCTCAACCTTTATTAATTTTTCTTATTTTCTTTACATTTTATGATTTCTTCAGTTTTGACTTATTTTATTTCTATTATTCTTGTATTAAATTATTTTAAATTCTCAGATAATCCTGTTAGAGTTTTATTCTTCCTTCTTACCTTTTTGTATTATTTATTTTGTTAATCTATATATACTTATTTTACACTTTAATCTATTTTTATTTGAATAAAAATAGATTTTATTAATCTATTTTTATGTTCATTTTTATGTTGTTATAATTTATTTTTATAGCTCTTAATGATTTTTTTCATTTGTATTTACTTTATTTGTATTATTATTATCCTGTACTGATTCCTTTTTAATAATTATTTTAATTTCTTGACATGTTTTGTTTTATAGTTTCTGGACTTTTATCAGTGATTGCTCTCATGTTTCCTCTTATCGACTGTTTTTCCTTTGTTTTATTACCTGGCGATCACCTGTGACTGATACTGTTTTTAACAGTTGTATTTGTTATTAATTTTATAAAATTCTACATCATTAATAATAAAATTTGATTGGTTGATTGAACAGATGCCTGACTTCACGAGTAAACCATCTGTTAGCTAAAGCAATGTTCTGTGTAATCAGGCGTCACCACACACATGCACACGCACACACATACACGCACACACACATGCAGACAGGCATATGCACGCACACACACACACACACACGCGGACAGCAGCTCACTCTGACATGTGCAGGGTTGCATCACAGCCTACAGAAGGAACATCTTTTTTTCTTTTAAGATTGAAGATTACAGATAAAAAAAAAAACAAAACAACTAATATCTTCTAATTTTTCACGTTGATCGTGTTCCACCGAACCGCTTAACCGAGTTTAATCGTTTCTACGACCATAACCAAGAACGGCAGGAACTGTCACAAAATCATTCATAAACTCCTACAAAATAAAACGTCTATCTCCCACTTTTATCTCCGCTTCCTTTCTCCTGCTGTCATGAGACTGAACATCTGGAGGTCAGAGGTCAGCGTGTTCACACACAGAGGAGATGGATGCAGGGTGGAATGGGCGAGCGAGGGGGCAGCAGAGAGACGGAATGAATGAATGAATGGCTGCAGGAAATCCACTCTGAGTGGGAGGAGAGAGAGAGAGAGAGAGAGAGAGGGAGTGATGCCCTGCAGTGTTTCAGCCTCGCTTGATTCAATCTGTCGAGCGAGTGGGTACTGTGGGAATCCTCGTGTGAAATAATGTGTGAAATGAAAAAATAAAAATAAAAAAACCCCTGCAGACTTGAAATGAGAAACTTTGATTTTGAAAAAAAAATTAATACTGAACAGAAGAAAAGCCTGAAATAACATGTAAAATCTCTAAGATCAGAAAATTAAATAACACATGAAATCTCTCTCTCTCTCTCTCTCAGCTGTGTTACAGGAGAGCAGACACGTGTGTTTTGCCTTTGAGGGTGTACACATGTACTTTCTGTGTTCAGCCTGGTTATTATTACCACACACACACCTCCTGTGACGGCCTCCTGCTTACCTGCGTCTGCAGTGCTTTGTTCTCATTGGTCAGCTGCTCGAGCGACACGGCCGTCCTCTCTGTCTTTTCATTAGCCTGGAAAACAAATTTAGGTCAAATTTAGAACTTTTACCTGATGGTACTTGTTAAATTTTATGGACTGTTAAAGGCTGGAGGAGTCAGACGTGTTGTTTTCTCATCAGTAAACGTGTACTGTTAGCTTGACACAGTTAACTTCTTTTAAATATGTAATAGTCTCTGAATGTCTCTTTAATAATAAACTACTTTTGACTCTGATATCGTCCCAGAAAGTCTCAGCAAACTGAGGTCATTTTACTGATACAGAAAAGGAGACGCCCTCCTACATGTTGCTACGTATTTTAGCATACAAATGCTAAATTAATGTTCACGGTGAGACTTCTTTTGGTGTTTATAATGCTTGAATTTTTTGTATTTTATATTAATGTAAATAGCCATGTTGCTCCATTTTCCTGTAACAGATATAATACAGTGTTAGCCGAACAGGATATACAATGTAATGACAACAGACAGAATTTTATGCTAACTGAGCTGTATGTCTGTATTTTTGGCAGGTTAGCAAGTAGAAAGATGTGCAAATACGGTATAAATGTTTAGATATAATACAGAGAGTCTCTTTAGGAGTGTAAAAACTAGCCGTTTATTCCCATAAAGTACTACTTGTAAAGCTGAGCTAACATCTGCTAACAAAGTCGATAGCAGCTAAGCTAACTTTAGCTAATTAGATCATGATGGTGCACTTTTTCTGTCTGAACTGCCTGACGTGATGAAGAAAGTGTGAAAATGAAAATGGGAATAATTATGATCTTATGTTTATACTTTTCCCTTTGTTTTATGTTAAAGTTATAATTTGACGGAGAACAGTGTAAAAGGACACAATATATAGTGACGTCATGACAACAATCAGAATTTTATGCTAACTGAGCTGTATGTCTGTATTTTTGGCAGATTACAACAAAAAGAAAAACATTATTCAGTGCCCTGAGTATATTTTATTCAAGTGTGTTACAAAACCAAATCTGATTTTTAGTTATTATTTGACTTTCTGTGAACAGATAAATTAATCCCACAGAGATGAAGAACTCTGGCCAAGATAAGAAGCATTCAACATTATCCAGCGTTGTACAAAGGCAAAAAGAAGTAAAAATACACTAAAGTTCAGGCTCCAGTGAAAACTGACTTCAGCACTGAAACTATTCCAACAACGGAGCGGAGAGAGCAGAGGTCACGTTAAATGTGGGCTAAAAAGGGAAAGCTGTAACTGAGTCAGCCTCCAGATTCCTTCATTCCGTTTGTAATGAGTTCCACTAAGGTGCAGCAGCAGTAAGAGAGCTTTGGCTTCAGGGAGGAAGACAGAAATGCTCTCTGGGATGCAGAAAGCAGGACGGACCGCGGCCTGTTCAGGAATTTATATACTTCATACTAAAGGGGTTTTTTCTAAACCCCTAAAATGACGAGCAAAAAGTTCTGCAACAACAGCAAACTAGCCTGAAGCTTTCAGTACGTCTGTCTGAAAACACCCGGACAGGAAATATTCCATAAAGAAGGATTATTTAAAGGACCAGACCACCCATTTTGCATGTTTGAGTCTAATATACAGTATTTGTTTTTCATACATGTTACGTTACTGACAATCATTTTCCAAAGCATACTACTGGAACGGTGAATTAAGAATGTTTTTCCTACCTTCCAGACCTCCATTGGTTTCAGTTCATTCTGCTATTAAAATCAACTTGTTGATACTGTAAACGTTCTTGGGATAGGTAATCCATCATCACCAACAAGACGTGTATTCAGGTTTTTTTAGAAGTTATGTAATTTTAGTGTTTAAGCTCAATAAAAAGCGTGGAGTGAATGTATGCCTCCACCGGGGAATATAGTCCCAAAAGAAGACCTGCGTTTATGGAAAAATTTAAAGGACCGTGACTTCATAAGGCTGTGTAACTATTAGCAGGAGAAACATGGATTTTTAAGGTGGGTGTATCTCTGTTCTTGGTCTGTATCGCTCTGTTCTCTTCAGCAAATGATCAGTAAAGGAAAAATGACAGCAGCTGCAGTAGAAATTGTGGAACAATGGTAAAAATACAAGGAGCCACCGAGTCGGAGCAACTAACGGCAACACGGTTTCATATTTATTAAACTAGCGCAGTGTCCGTTCAAAACACGCGTTTGAAATGGGCTGGACTTTATACCACAGCCTGCCATAATTTAGTTCTGCACGTCCTCTGAGCTAGCTTTGTTTGCTGACAGGGTCAGGTTGAGACCGTGGCACTGGACCGGACCGTATCCTGCCGCGCGGACTACTTTTTACCAGCACAGCTCAATTTGAGAACCACTCATCCAAACAACTTCACACGTGACGCTCCACGCCTTTGGGTCCTGAGCAACAAACCTGCTGAATATAAGCTTCATACGTGACGGGTTCTAGAGACGTTGGTACCACAGACAGAGATTTCTGGATTTATATTTAATGCGATGCCATCGGCGGTTAACTGTGTCACTTCCTGATGTTCCTGTAGTTTTTTGTAGAAACTTCCTCATCGTGGTTTTAGCAGCCTGGAAGATGGAAGAAGAGGAAATGCTAACTGTTCAAACGAATCCAGATCAGTGTGGAATAGCATGACAACGCCGTGGTAACCATTTGGCCAAACCGTGGAAAAGAGGCCATGGTAACCCCTGTGATGTCATAAGGGTCCGTTTCCTTGACGTTGCACTGTATGCTCTCATGTCGTAGAAAAACTCATGCCGCTGTTTTCACATGCTGAATAGTGTTTCCTCATAGCCAATAAACTGAATTCGATGTGTAAAGTTACGGAATGCCCCTTTAATTACCTGCACTGAAAAAACCTAACTCCAGGTGTAGACCTACCTGTGTCAGCTGGGCTCGCAGCTCTTCCTCTCTGCGCCAGCTCTCTTCTTTCAGGGTCTGCTGATCTTTCTTTGCCTGCTCCACATTCTGCTCCAGCTCTGACAGGAAACGAGAGGAAAACTTCAAATTAAAGTTCTACCGGCGTCTCAGAGTCTTTCTGTGGAGCCTGAAGCTCGTCTCAGGTAAGAACGTTAGACAGGTGAGGCGTTTACCTTGCATGGTCTTTGCTGTTCTGCTGCTCTGGCCCTCAGCTGCCTCCAGCTTTTGTCTCTGAAATGAAGGAAAATCAGCTTGACTAATAATCGCTCACACAGGAACATTCTTTCACATTGAGCTAACCAGGAAATACTGACTAGATCCAGAAAACATGTACATAAAATACCTCTCTTAATGAGCTCACTTAAAGGACCAACCGGTGGTTTTAGCAAGTTTGAGCCCAATAAGTACTACCCACGTACACATTATGCGACTGCCTACCATTTTCCAAAACATACTACTGCAGCAGTAAATGTTAGAATTGTTTTTCCTACCTTCCAGACTGCCATTGGGTGTAGTTTCTTCTAATATGCTATAAAAAGCTTGTAAATATGAAACACGCTGAGATAAATAATCCATCACAGCTAACAGCAAACTGGGAACACAGTCCCAGGAGAAAAGTGCATTTACCAGAGAAATTAAAACGAAACGTTGAATTTTAACGTCGGTGCGTCACCTGAACATTTGATTTTACAAGATTAGGAGATTTTCAAAATAATACAATAATTAAAATATGGGTTTTATTTTATGGAAAATGGTTGGTAGTAATGTAACGTGTATGCGGGTAGAATTTGCTGGGATCAAAACATGCAAAACCACTGGTATAGTCCTTTAAAAGTTGCCTAAGAGGAAAACATTAAATGTAACATGACAGTGGACAATTCTGCAGTTATTATCCTGCAAACTGATTTGGTTCGTCTGTGATTATTTTGTTTCTTTCTTCACTGTGTATGTGCGTGTGTGTGTGTGCACTGTGTGTGTGTGTGTGTGTGTGTGTGTGTGTGTTCTCACCAGGCTGGTTAGCTGCTGTTCCAGCGTGCTCTTATCTTGCAGC
Organism: Lucifuga dentata; assembly: GCA_014773175.1. Classification (NCBI taxonomy): domain Eukaryota; kingdom Metazoa; phylum Chordata; class Actinopteri; order Ophidiiformes; family Bythitidae; genus Lucifuga; species Lucifuga dentata. The sequence continues at coordinate 6,581 of VXCM01010134.1, read as the reverse complement.
ACAGACTGAAACTCCTTCTGTTTGCTCTCCAGATCCACACTCAGTTCACTGATCTGTGGGAACATATAGATCATACGTGTTGGGATCAGGAGGTCCGTACATATGTGTGCATGTACAGCCATAAATTATGCACTACAACGGAAGCTTAAACAAACCACACACATAACGACCTTTCCTTATTTACAATCAGCACTAAAAGGAGGGTTGTAAATAAAACGTCCTGCAGTTTTACTGTCATGGCAGAAATTCTATGATGAATAATCCAGTTACATGATATTAGCATGACATAGCAGCAGCCATGTTAGCAGCAGAAAGCCCAACAGTGCATGCACTTTTATCAAAAGCTTTGTAGCTGTAATGTCGACAACTTCCTGTTTGATGGAATCAGTCCTTACATTCTTTGTCTGTTGGTACGAGTCGCAAATCTCAAAAAGAGGAACAGACTGCAGCGTATCGCTAAAATCGCAGCGCGATGTTTGACCTTTCTCATCTGTACACAGTAGGACGTTGAAGTCGTCTGTCCTGCTCTTCTTCATGTTGCGGCGAGCAACATGAAGAAGAGCAGGCTCAGATCAGCCAGATACAAACAGCCGACATGCAGGACTAACAGACTTAAATTCTCTTTTGTTCCAGCTGCCGTTGGCCTTTCAAATAATTCATGTGATTTTATTTTCGTATTTACTGTCCATTGATTATCGTTTGTCGTATGATTGTGTGGTGTCTGCTGGATGTATAACAATTTGACTCTCGGGATAATAAAGATTTCCTTGACCTTGAACATGTTTCAGTTTCTCAACATTCTTCCATGCACATCAGAACTTCAATTGTAATCTGATTAAGCCAATAAATTGATTGAACAGTCAGCAATCAGACTGAAATTGGCATAAATCATGGACCCTAATATTCCACTAATAATCAGAATAAAAACGCCTCAATCAGGAGAGACTGGCCTGATCCAGGCCGATCGGAAGGAATTTTCAATCGGGTTGAGAGTTATGGTTTAAACCTTTCATAATCCGTTCAGTAGGAAAATATTCGCGCCTAATAACCATGTAAATGTTTAATCTGATACTTTCTGTCTGGTTGGAATAAATCTATTCTTTCTGCATGTTTGTCTACGTGGGCTAACGTTAGCTGCTGCTGCTGCTTAATTAGGAAGAACAGCAGAACCCCAGGACACCATGCGGCTCCATCTTTAAAACTGTATTAACAGGTGAATGAACGAATGAATTTAATTTTCTCAGTAACCTTAGAAAAAAAACTTCTTCTTCTTCTCCTGTATTTCCGGCAGATTAGACGCTTCACAGCGGTGGAACCACTTTGCTCATGTTAAAAAGGTTCTATTGTGATGAAATGCTTTGGGGCAGTAAACGCATCTTATCAGATCATTTTATTTAGCGTCAAACAGTTAAGGTGGAATCTCTAATCAGAAGGATTTCAATCAGATTGAATAAATATTTGTCCATGTAACAGCAGCTTTGTGTGTGTGGCTGAGTAACACGCCTACATTATGTCAAATTATTTATAGCCACATTTAAAACAACAAAGGTTGACCAAAGTGCTGTAAAAACACAAATATAAATTAAACAGGTAGAGGAGTAAAACGCAGTAAAATACCGAGAAGAAGAAGACCGTCAAAACATGGAGATAAGGTGCAGCAAAACAAAACTTTCCTTCATTTTCCAGAATCCAGTTGAAAATTGTTAAGTTTATATTATTTGCTTTTACACTGAGTTTGCTCAATTCTTTCAGATTGGATTTTCTTTTTTTTTTAAGATTGAAGAATTCTCTAGAAAAATATCTGAAACTTCAGAGGATTAAGATTCACTCTGGACCTTTGGAAGGACAAAAAGCACTCGGAGGACCTGAGTCGATTTACTCATCTGCTGAATTTGACATCAGCATTCTGTGTCTGCTGTCATGGCGAACATGGAACTCCTAATCATTCCCTCCGTGAACACGCCTTACTCCACATTTCGTCTTATTCGCCTTACACCCAGACGATGATCTGAGTGTAGCGTAAACACGCCGCGGACCTTTTTCTCCTGAGCCTGAGCCTGGGCCTTCAGGCTGCTGATCTGCTGCTGGGACAGAGACACGGCGTCCTGCTTCTGCTGCGATGCCCGCAGCCTCAGCTGCAGGTCCGCCACCTCCCTCTCCAGCTCCATGATCCTGGACCGCTCCGACACCGTGGCCACCTGGCGGGGGAGATGGAGAAAGGAGGCGTGAGGGCGAGGAAGAGGGAGAGAGAGAGAGAGAGAGAGAGAGAGAGAGAGAAGCAGCTCCAGATTTAACAGGAAAGGGCAGAGACAGCCACGTGTGACCTCTGTGACACGACGCCTCTTTTCACTTGCAGGAATTGGGCTCTACCTGGGAAGTAGTGTGTATGTGTGTATATGTGTGTGTATGTGTGTGTGACCAATAAGAAATGTGAGAGCACCGACAGGGACTACATCTCTGCTGGCCATAGAAACCAACAGCTAGTCGTGTCCGTAGGAGGCGTGACCTCTACCAGGAAGTGACCCCAGGTCGTCGGTGGTGGTGGTGGGTTTTATCCAAGCGCCACCCATNACCTCTACCAGGAAGTGACCCCAGGTCGTCGGTGGTGGTGGTGGGTTTTATCCAAGCGCCACCCATCTGTCCCTTATTTACTTTGATTTTACTTTTTGTTCTTTCACCATTGAAGTGGATTATCAGGACATTCAGGTGTTTAAGTGTTACGGTTTGTACGGTTATTTGCCTGCACTGCGATTAAGGTAACAGCGTGATGAAGCGGTATAAACGGACAGAATTAATACACGGATCACACAACATACACCACACATTGCATAATCGGAGTGTACGGAGAGTCGGCACGGTGAAGAAATACAGGTGGAAGTGTTTACACGCCTGAATAAATCAATTTACTATGATTGATTTAATTATATTGCTTATGTTGTTTAAAAAAAAAAAATCAATTAAAGGACCATACCACCCATTTTGTATGTTTGAGTCTAATATATTCAGTTTTCATACATGTTACGTTACTGACAATCATTTCCCAAAGGATAAAACCGTATTTCAGCTTTCCTGATATTTTGCTAAATCTCTTAATCTTTCAAAATCAAATATTCAAGTGATACACCCACCTTAAAAATCCATGTTTCTCCTGCTAATAGTTACACAGCCTTATGAAGTCACGGTCCTTTAAATTTTTCCATAAACGCAGGTCTTCTTTTGGGACTATATTCCCCGGTGGAGGCATACATTCACTCCACGCTTTTTATTGAGCTTAAACACTAAAATTACATAACTTCTAAAAAAACCTGAATACACGTCTTGTTGGTGATGATGGATTACCTATCCCAAGAACGTTTACAGTATCAACAAGTTGATTTTAATAGCAGAATGAACTGAAACCAATGGAGGTCTGGAAGGTAGGAAAAACATTTTTAATTCACCGTTCCAGTAGTATGCTTTGGAAATGATTGTCAGTAATGTAACATGTATGAAAATGGAATACATTAGGCTCAAACATGCAAAATGGCTGGTATGGTCCTTCAATTGCATTCATCCAAGTATAATTTTAGTTTTAACATGAATGTAAATGTAATCCGCCAAAGGCAAAAGCATCGACAATGCCAAACATTGTCCTCACATGAACATACGCGCATGCACACAGGCATGCATGTTTAGTATGATGGAGGTGAATGAGAACCAATAACACTTTTAATATGTGCATCATTTTCATTTTTAAGCCCACTGGGACATCCTGGTACCATTCCACCCACCCACAGCACCCACCCCACCCAGCACCCAGTCCACGGCCGGACCGGGACGGACAGCCAGCATTACCCTCGTGTCCTCTAAATCCCTCTGGAGTTTTTCAGCTTTGGTCTTTTCAAAGAGCAGGCTCTGCTCAAGCTCCTTTATGTGGGCATGCTCCAGCCTGGTCTGCGTCTGTTAGTAAGAGAGAGAGGAAGAAGAGGAAGAAGAGGAGAACACACGCCAATGCAACACGCACACACATGCAGCAGCTTCGAAGAGAAATCCAGCAAGTACAAAACACTGATGCTCTATTTCGCTTACATCAGTCGGCCACGACATAAAGGAGCAGAGAATCAGGTTCAACAGACATAAAGGACCATTCTGGTGATTTTTCATGTTTAAGCCAAACAAAAACGTAATAATACTACCTACATACTACTGGAGCAGCCAGTATTGGAACTGTTTTTCCTCTCTACTAGACTGCTGTTGGTTTTATCTAATTCCAGTATAATGTCATAACTAGCTAGTAGTATTAGTAGCTAGTAGCATTAAGTAACACTAGTAGCGTAAGTAANATAATGTCATAACTAGCTAGTAGTATTAGTAGCTAGTAGCATTAAGTAACACTAGTAGCGTAAGTAATACTAGTAGCATTAGTAGCTAGTAGCATTAAGTTACACTAGTAGTGTAAGTAACGCTAGTAGCATTAGTAGCTAGTAGCATTAAGTAACACTAGTAGCGTAAGTAACACTAGTAGCATTAGTAGCTAGTAGCATTAAGTAACACTAGTAGCGTAAGTAACGCTAGTAGCATTAGTAGCTAGTAGCATTAAGTAACACTAGTAGCGTAAGTAACACTAGTAGCATTAGTAGCTAGTAGCATTAAGTAACACTAGTAGCGTAAGTAACGCTAGTAGCATTAGTAGCTAGTAGCATTAAGTAACACTAGTAGCGTAAGTAACGCTAGTAGCATTAGTAGCTAGTAGCATTAAGTAACACTAGTAGCGTAAGTAACGCTAGTAGCATTAGTAGCTAGTAGCATTAAGTAACACTAGTAGCGTAAGTAACGCTAGTAGCATTAGTAGCTAGTAGCATTAAGTAACACTAGTAGCGTAAGTAACGCTAGTAGCATTAGTAGCTAGTAGCATTAAGTAACACTAGTAGCGTAAGTAACGCTAGTAGCATTAGTAGCTAGTAGCATTAAGTAACACTAGTAGCGTAAGTAACGCTAGTAGCATTAGTAGCTAGTAGCATTAAGTAACACTAGTAGCGTAAGTAACACTAGTAGCATTAGTAGCTAGTAGCATTAAGTAACACTAGTAGCGTAAGTAACGCTAGTAACATAAGTAGCTAGTAGTGTGAGTAGCTAGCAGCATAAGTAATTAGTAGCGTAAGTAGCTAGTAGTGTAAGTAGCTAGTATTGTAAGTAGCTAGTAGTATTAGGAGCTAGTAGCATAAGTAACACTAGTAGCGTAAGTAACGCTAGTAGCATAAGTAGCTAGTAGCATTAAGTAACACTAGTAGCGTAAGTAACACTAGTAGCATAAGTAGCTAGTAGTGTGAGTAGATAGTAGCATAAGTAATTAGTAGCGTAAGTAGCTAGAAGCAAAAGTAATGCTAGTAGTGTAAGTAGTTAGTAGTATTAGTAGCTAGTAGCATAAGTAAAACTAGTAGCGTAAGTAACGAGAGTAGCATAAGTAGCTAGTAGCGTAAGTAGCTAGTAACATAAGTTCTATGTGTAGCTACTACGGAAAGCATAGAAGACCAAGCTTGTAGCATACTTATTTTTTGTGTAACTTACTTAATTTAACTGATCTAACATGGAGCTACGCAGAAAATGTACATCTCCGCCAGAGAATATAGTCCCAGAAGAAAACTGCTTTTACAGAGAAATTAAAAACAACCATCCCTTCTACATTCAGACGTAAAGTTAGCAGGCTAAACATTGAAATTTAAGATGTGTGTATCGCCTGAACGGTTGATTCTGAAAGATTAATGGATTTGACAAAACAATACAAAAACTAAAAAAACATTTTGTGTTTTGGAAAACGATTGGCAGTAATGTAACATGTATTTACTGGGCTCAAACATGCAAAATCACCAGTATGCTCCTTTAAGCCAATTATTTGCTTTAAGAAACTCAGGTAATGATGATTTTCGTTCATCTTATTCTGACTCTGATTCTCCAGATCCTTCACGTCTGACAGGAAATAGCTGCAAACAATGACAGGCTTTTCTGCTGAGACTCGTTTCTGTTCCAGAAAAACAGATTTAAGCCTTCAGACAAACAGTCAGTTTCTCTGAAGATGAGGAAGGTACAGCCGATTCAGACAGGATGGAAGCATGTGGAAAGACTCCAGACCCGGCAGACGTAAAGAGCTTTCAGTCACGAGCAATGGAAAGTTAGAAAGGGAACATGAGCATGAATGAACGAATGAAGGAGCAGGAAGTAAGATGGAAAACCTGGATTCATTCACGACTTTTTTTTATATTTTAAGGAAAAACGCTGAGATAAATGGATGACCATGAATAATTCAGAGGAGGTATGAGAATGTGATGATGTGACCTCAGGTTACCTCCAGGTCTCCTTTGGTGATGGATTCCTCTTCTATACGAAACTGTAGATCCTCCACCTTCCTGTCAAACAGAAAAAATGTTTATTTCATCTGTCATTATTATCTGTGCTGTAAAACTTAGAGCTGGACAAGTAAAATTTACTGATTATGGTGATTCTAACACCTGTCCCTTAAAGGACCATACCACGCATTTTGCATGTTTGAGCCTAATATATTCAGTTTTCATACATGTAATGTTACTGTCAATCATTTCCCAAAG